>LPNX010182988.1:729742-751247 GCA_001517045.1 Pseudotsuga menziesii
CGTGTTAACATACAATTATGCTATTTTAAAATTTTTTTTTAATTGTGAAATTTTAGGGGTTTTGACACCTATACAAGAGCCTTCATCTCTGTCATTAGGATCTTATCTTGACGCTCCTATATCCAACAAATACAGTGATGAGGAAGAAGAGGTTAAAATTTGTGAAGACTTATTGTTTACGCAAAATTCATCTAGTTCCTCTTTTCAGCAGAGAGATGATAAAAAAGTTGTGAATGCTATGATAAATGCTTGTTACGAATATTCTGCTTAAAAGTCTAATACAGATCTTTTTAGTTTTGGTATATCCTACAAAGATATTATTGTGGAAGAGGAAATTGTTAGCTGTGATAAGCCATCCTATCATCATGATGAATTCAGATTATGTGAAGAGGAGCAGAAAGATTCAGATCAACTATTGAGCTTGCATTTTTATCAGACAAAGGTTGAGTAGTCTACATTCAACGTTGAAATCAGTGAAGGATGGGATCAATAGCATAAAAAGGTATTTCGTGTTGGTTTTTATGACCCTATTGCTGACTATCTGGAACTTATAACCAGCATAGATATCAAAATATTTTTGTTAGAAGATGGCTCGTTCTGTCACCCTTCAAAACTACATTGCTGCATGCTAGGGTTTCTTTTATTTTTGGGGTCAAAATCAGGGATAAGTTCAGCAGATTAGCTTCTGACCTGGCTTCATTGGAAGCATGATGTCACATGATAAGAAGGATCTACTGATTAGAATTAGGAGTAGGAGTAGATAGGAAAATAAGATCTTAATATGAGCAGCTAGGTCATTTTTTAGTTGTTTTCATGAATAAGCAAAGCAGGCTACAGGCAGGGTGCAGCGGATCAGTTATAGAAGAAAAATAACTCCATGCCCAACGGAACACTAGAATATAGCTTTAATTATTCTTTTTCAGGAAAGGAATTTTGGTTTGGGGTTCTTGGGACCTCACAGGGAGGTTCCCATTCACGAGTAGGAGCTTGATGTTATCTCCCAAATAAATTTATTATTATTTTAGTTCACACAAAATAATTCATTTCGATAGTATGAAGGATATGAAGGTCACTGACAAATTTGAAAGCCTCTTTTTTTTATTTGGATGAAAATTTCACAAGTGTAGCTTTTGGTGGCTTGGGAGAGTATCAGAACATCTCATTAGACACCGAAATATGGAAGATAAATAGTAGGTGGAAGACCCCATCGACAGATAGACATATTGCTAAACTTTTGACTACCATCAGAGCATTTTCTAACAGCAATCGAAGGTTTTAAAGGCTATAGATCGGCGAGCTAGTTCCCAAAGGCGCCGCAAATACGAAGAAAATAACAATTTAAGGATATGATTGTGAGAGGTTTTGAGTGATGACGAAATAATTTCGAGGCTTAAAAAATTTATAGAATCGACGAAATAGTCTGTTGAGTAGCCGCAATGGCAGAAGAAAAATAAACTATGGGGTCTGCGAGCAGATGAAACTTCGACATCAGAACTCATAATCATTAGCCGTCGGCAAGATAATGAAATGGGGAGCCATAATGGCGAAAGAAAAATAGACTAAGGTTTTTGATCGATGACAAGAATCATTCCAATAGCACAACAATAGAAGACCATCGGTGATCGGAAGACATACAGACTAACCGTCGGTGAGTTAGTATACTAAAGAGCTGCAACGATGGGAAGCAAACTGACTACGGCTTCTGATCGATGACAAGAAACATTTCGATAGAACAACAATAGATGAACACATTGGCGATTGGAGGGTATAAAGACTAACCGTTGACGAATTAGTCCTCTAAGGAGCCGCAAGGGCGAAAGATATACAGACTGTGGGTTCCGCGAGTAGATGGAAACTTTAGCGTCAGAGATGCTAAAGACTAACCACCGAAAAAATAGTTCACTGTGGAGCCGCAACGTCGGAAAGGCTAAAGACTAACCAGCGGCAAGATAGTTAAATGAGGAGCTGCAACGGCGAGAAACTGAAGTACTACGGATCGACAAAGTTTACAACTAAGCAGCTCCGCAGTGTCGGCGAGGAAACATACAAGACATCCGATAAATCAATAGAAAATCATCGCCGATTAGAGGGAATGATAAATACACATCGGAGCTTGAAAAGACTAACCATCAGTGAGTTAGTCTACTAAATAGCCGCAACAGCAAAAAAAGACAGACTGAGGCTTCCGCGAATAGATGAAAATTTTGGTGATCGGAGGAACTGAAGACTACATAGCGACAACATCTAGGAAAAAGGTTCTGATACATGAGCTGTCACAGCTCCTGATCGTTGATGAGCTAAAGGTGGAGAGCGGTAACATAGAGAATTAGAGCGCCAATGAGCTAAAATTAAAATCCCCCGATCGGCGACGATGGAGGTAGGGCTGTAAACTGTGGCAACGTTAAGATAAAGGTTTCGATGCATTATTTACTACGGATCTCGATCACCGATGTGTTAGTTATAAAGAAAGCCGATGCGCTGATATTAGGAGTGCAGATTGGATAAAAGAAGAAGCTGTCGCAACGCTGGTGATCTAAGGAGCACCAATAGTATAGAGGAAAAATCCTCCGATCAGCGACCACTTTGGTAAACGACAAAAAAATAGAGACTTGGAGCGCCGAATCTGCGGCGACAAGATAAAGAAAAATCCAGCGGATTAAATGAGGAAAATCACTTCAGTAAATGCAAAGACACTGTCTATTGGCGGTAATTTCATAGCAAACCAGCAGTGGTGCCTATCAGCTATCACTTCAGTCATTAAAATATTGCCCAGTGAACTAGATCTTTGCATTAGATAAACAAATAGTTAACAAGGTTTTAAAGCCCTAATATGGAAAAACTACTACTTTCAATTATTTTTTATGTAAACAGATCGGATTTTCAGGATCTGTAATTTTTGTAAGAGGCTATAAAGCCTATGATTTTTTGATTAATAAAGGTTTGAATCTGTGGATTTATAAGCCCATCCTATTAGCAAGCGTCGCATCTGGTTTATTCATAATACGAGCTATTTTGTTGTGATTTGTTTAGCCATCTTCTTTATCATTACTATACTTTAGCTTGAATGTGCATTTAGGTTATTTCAAGTTGATTAAAATCCAATACCTATCATCCTATTGGTAATTTTATGCAATTTGATTGATAAGTACCATCCTTGTCAAGTTTTATCCATTTGTATGCATGTAAGTCTGCTAGCTTGGTGAGTTCTCCATTCCTGCAACTTTTTGTCAAAGTACTGAAAAAATTGTAACTAAAAGCATTGTGATTGAGTGAGCCTCACGCATGTCTTGATATTGGGAGTTTATATAGGTTATCCAGCTTGATCCATATCAAAAACCAAAAAAACAGTTTAAGTTACTAGGCATCCTCAAGCAACAACCTAGAGGAGTTTCCTGGATTGATAACAAAATCAAAATTTAAAATGAACTTCAAATATGAATAAGATACCAATCTAAGACAAAATTTTCCAGTGAATCAACTATTGTATTTAAATATCTTGGGATGTGATGGTAGGAAACATGTTAAAAAGACCTTTCGAAAATCCAAACTCTTCGAAATGTACGAAGTAGTAGGGGGTTTCAGATGGTGTAGACTCAGTTTAACTGATGTAAAACTGACTCTGAATCTAAGTACTATCTAGGGCTTTAGTCAACAAACCAATCACTGCATGGTACTCTGCAAGATTTTTGTAGCGGGACCCAAACAATTTCCTCCTGAGCTCACCAGATCACCTATAGGAAACTATAACAACCATGCTTTCGATGCAAAATTCAAGGTACGACTAGCACCATCCGCAAAGCCAAAATAAGTGGTCATCTATTAATTTAAACATAACACTACATAACCGGTCTTGTCTAATACAGGTATTACCGTCACACTAAAAACACAATACAAACTATATACAACACTCTATAAACACTATATACAGAAAACCTATGCTAGATGACCTGGGCATAGTATTTTTTGAGCTAGAGCCCATTCCAAGTCTCTACCATGGGAATTCCATCATAATCCATTAATTCATACTCGTATTTCTCCAAGACATGGCTACCAACGTAGGGCCCATGCCACATGGATTCCAGCTTTCCACTCCCCAACTTGTCATGTTTCTATTCATATTTCAAGACCATGTCACCTTATTTGAAGAGGCAAGGTTGAATGTATCTGTCGTATTGAGATTTTATCTTTCATTTATGTACCTCATTTTCCAAGGTGGCATCTTAACGAGTCTCATCAAGCTTATTCAAATATAAGAACCGTTCTTCCTCTAGAGTGGTGTTGGGTATCAATTCCATGACAAGATTTAGAGAAGGGATCTCACATTCTATCATAAGAGTAGCCTCCATCCCATACACTAACTAAAAATGTGTGAAGTCGGTGGATGTTTTGACAATAGTTCTATAGGACCATAATGCGGATAATAGTTCCAAATTCCAACTGGATTTGGCTTGTCATACCATTCATAGAAGCACGGTTTTCCACACTTTATTGATATATTTAACATGGCCATTGGCTTGTGGGTATTATGGTGTATAATTTTCATGGCGAAATCCTAATTTGGAACTCAGTTCCGACATAATTATATTATGAACATGTGAACCATGGTCGGCCACAATAACATGAGGGACTCTGAATCTAGCGATAATGTGGTTAAAAAGAAAGAGCATAGTGAGGACAGTTGTTTTTTTGTCTTCGACATATATAGGAATAGCCTCATCCCCCCCACCGAGGTAGGCTTACAGTGCATGAAATCAACGCCCCATTTTGTGAATGGACCAACAGATATGATGGGATGCAACAAAGAAAGGTGGTTGCGCTTTTTAGATGTGAAAAGTTGACAAGGCGGGCATTTTTTTACGACCTCCATACAATATTTAAAGACCAAGGGACAAAAATAAACAATGCGTAATATTTTATGGGTAGTAGCCATCCTAGAAAGATGGTTTCCACAAGCTCCAAAGTGACAGCCATTTAAAACTACTTCAGCCTCTTCATGTGTTAAGAAACACCACAAAATTGCATCAATTCTAGATCCAGGTCATTCCCAGGTGCACGTTAGGGACAACAGTTAACTGAATGAGTTGAGCGCTGTTATGGTGGAAGCATAAAAAAAGGGTAAAGAAGGAAACACACTATATCGACAGAAAGTATACACACAGGAAATATGCAAGAATTTGAACCAATTTCTATTTATACTCCTTTTCCATGAAATATGGATGATTATGATTGATTTAAACTACAATAGTGTACATGTTTATATAGAATATTGATACGCTTGGTTGAATACCTGTTACATTTAGTTACAAAATAAGTTATAACGGTTCGGAATTTCAACCATCGTAGACGGCTGGAAGATAGAGAGTTACTCTATCGATGTTTGACATTTTTCGATGTCAACAATGCATGTCGAGATGTTGTATGTCAAGTGCAAAAATGTCAGGGTTTTTGAAGTTGGTTGTGTCAAGGTTCAGGCTTTTTGAAGCCAATGTTGAACCTGTCAAAGTAGTTAAAGTAGTCAAATTCCTAGACTTTATCGATGTTTGACAACATGCCAAATGTTGAGTGGATTATTCCTCCTTCCTTAAGAACAATGGTCTTCATTGTGTTCCCGTTCAGGTGAGGAAACTTGTTGGTTATTTCAGTAGAAGTGTACCATTTTCCTTGTGCAGGGAGCTGTCTAGCTTTATCCACTTGAAACAAGGGAATGGAGTTCATCCTGGTATGGCATACATGTCGTCCCATAATGGTGTCGCAAAGGGGAGGTTCTTGAACATCTGGATGGATTTCGATCGGTTCTGTTGTCTGCAATTCATTTTGTTCCAACAATGGTGCATGGTAGGGTCGAAGTAGATCTACATTATAGACTCAGATGTAGGATAAGGCATGTAAGAATGTTGAGTTGAAAATAATTTTCTCTCACCTATTTAAGGATACTATATGGACCATATCACGAAGGTTTCAACTTTCTATATGGGCTAGTGAAATGCTCCTTCTTTAGATGTAAAAAAACCTGATCCCTAATTTGGAATGAATGAGGAATACAATGATTATTGTGTTGGGCCTTAGATTTTACATTAGCTCATTGAAAAATTTCATGTGCTTGCTTTTGGATGTTGAAGATTTGGTCTCTGAACTTTAATGCTTTCTCAACTTCTCTTCCTTTGAAGTTAGTGTCATTCAATGGTGTCGAGGAACTTATCAAGTCGATAGGAACCGAGGGTTGAAATCCATCATAGATATCGAATGGACTCTTACCCATAGAACTGTGTTGATCATGATTGTAGTTGTGTTGTATGTATGGAAGGTTGTCATCCCATGTTCGATGGTGTTTTTTGTTGTACATGTGAAGCAATTGTACTACTAAGTGTTAGATTTTTATCAATTAAGCAATATGATCTTAGGATCTTAACTGAGAGAATAACATGCACAACAATAATCACAAGAGACAAGAGACACAGATATTTTCCTCAAAGAAACCACAAAGGATAAAACCCTGCAACTTCCTCAGAGATAGAATGAGCACCAATGGCAGCAGTAAAACCCAAAAACATAAAGATGATCTCCGACAACTCGTAATTTGCTCTTCCAATTAGGCCTTAAGGCCCCAAAACCGCTAACCTATGTGATTCCTGTGGGTTTGAGCGGTTATTAACAACTAGGGAATCAGCTAAGAACTGATGCCATCCATAGAAGATCTAGGGCATCATCATTTGGTTGAGAAGGGCCACCGGGGCCAAAGGCCACCTTCGTGCATGCCATCCTAGCATTATTTAATAATGCATGCACTCTTTAAGTCTCCATCCGCATGCATGCAAGTCAACGACAAATTAGAAGATAAAGTGACCTAATTAGGTCAAAGATTAGGTTTTGCACAGTTGAACTTTATAAATAGAGGATAAAGCGAAAGGAGACTTCACTTTGGATTATGATTATTTTGGGAGCTCTTGGATAGCAGCATAGCGTGCAGCACAGCAGTTGGGGTTGGAGATAGATTCTTCAGCTAACAGGATTTCAGCAGTGAAACATCTTTCCTAGTCTTATTCTGGGTAAGCCATATAGGTTCACCACTTGTTCTTCATTCATTCATCAGTTATCTAGTATATGGTATAGATCGTTGTAGGGACACGTGTGCAGCCGTAAGAGGGGGTTTTCAGCTAGAAATCCCTAATTACCTGCTGGGCCTTCAGATCTCAGTTTCCTTCTGAAAATTAGGCACCATTCTCATCATCAGCTTCATACTCCGGTACCCAGTGAGTTTTAGATCCATCAGTGCTCATCCGAAGCAGTTATCATCTGTTTCGGGGTTCCAAGGGGTGAGTAGCTTCCTCTCTGAAGTGATTCTCTACCCTACCTAGAGATCTCAGAACCTTCACATGCTTGGGGCATTCTCTCTGACATTGAACTGCTATCAGTACTGCAAATTCTCAGTCCGATCGGACACCTCCTTCCTTGAGGGCGTCACACTTTCCTACTTGGGCGTCTTACTGTTGGGGGAATTCACCTGAACCAGAGGAGCTCAGATCCTCTCCGATCCAGCTTGCATTACTGGCAGACTTTATTTGGAGTAGTTCATACCAGCTTATCAGTGGTAAGTGTTCATTCTATCTCACAAACCCTAACCCTAATTTTTCCTATAAAATAGGGATTTTTGCATGGCAGTTTGCATGCCCAGTTGTATCAGCATAATTGTTTAGAAATAGAAAATATCAGGATTTGGGATATTACACAACTATCTCTCTCACTTGTGCCAACACTTCCTCTCTCACTCATGTGCCTCAGTTGAGTGAGTGTGTGTGATAAATAGAGAGGCTCACTCTCTATTTATACTCTTTTTTTCACTTAATAGTTGACTCAGTTATGTAGGCTCGAGTAATCCTAACTCAGTTATGTAGGCTCGAGTAACCACAACTAGGGTACTAATGAACTGTCTTACAATGGAGGGGACTTCCTCATGAATTTTAGTAATTATTCCGATAGGAACATCGTGGTACAAATAAATACAAGTGGTTCTCCTGATAGGAGCATTGGGGACCAATGAAATACAAGATATACAAGTGAATACATTCCAAAGTTACAAATACATCAACACTCCCTCTTAACTAGGAAGGTATTCTCTCAACACAATTCATTAGTACAAGTCTTCTTCTCGAGATCATCATCAAAGTTGGATCATTACTAGATCATCATCAAAGATGGATCATCATTAGATCATCATCATCACTGCTCTGCTATCTTGATCAATTGGTGCTATCTCTCAATTCTACTCGTCATAAGAAATTCTACAGAGCCAGCCATTTTTCACGCTAGTTGTAGGCCTAGCCTCCAGGTAGGTATTCATATTCTTTAGCACTTATATATGACCCATTCAGAAAGGCCTTCCTAGCACTTACATTTGACCATGGGAGGAAAACATCCACCACCATGTCAGAAAGACATGCCCAACACTCACATCTTACCATGGGAGGCCTATCCTTCCACCATGTTAGAAAGTATCATCCAGGACTTATATATGACCATGGGAGGCCTAGCCTTCCACCATGTCAGAAAGGCCCAAAACTCACATTCGATCATGGGAGGCCCAGCCTGCCACCATGTCGGAAAGGCTAAGCACTCACATCCAACCATGGGAGGCCCAACCTACCACCATGTCGAAAAGGCTCAGCACTTATATCTGAACCAGTCAGAAAGGATCTGTACTTACATATTACCATGGGAGGCTCAGCCTACCACCATGTCAGAATGGCTCTACACTTACATCTGACCATGGGATGCCCAGCCTGCCACCATGTCAGAATGGCTCTACACTTACATTTGACCATGGGAGGCCCAGCCTGCCACCATGTCAGAATGGCTCTGCACTTACATCTGAACATGGGAGGCCCAGCCTACCACCATGTCAGAATGGCTCTGCACTTACATCTGAACATGGGAGGCCCAGCCTATCACCATGTCAGAATGGATCTGTACTTACATCTGACCATGGGAGGCCTAGCCTACCACCATGTCAGAATGGATCTGCACTTACATCTGACCATGGGAGGCTCAGCCTACTGCCATGTCATAATGGCTCTGCACTTACATTTGACCATGGGATATCTAGCCTACCACAATGTTAAAATGGCTCTGCACTTACATATGACGATGGGAGGCCCAGCCTACCACCATGTCAGAATGGCACACAGGCTCATCACTTTCCCTTGGAAGGAAACTCGATCTGGAGAACACCAAGATTCTCCCTAAAGTACTCAAACTTCACTCTAACCATTTCTATCATTAAATCAAATTAGGGCTGATTACATCCAAGGATAACCTGCGAGCTTTGTCAGGACTGATTACATCCGAGGACAACCTACATAACCGATTACGTCTGACCAACCTACGAGCTTCGCTAGGATTTTCTGATCAGACATCCTATCTAACCAGCTATGCTAGAACTCCCTCTTTTGAGAGATCTTGATCTGGATCACATACTAGAGCTTCACTGCTCCTCTATGCATCATACAAAAAATGCAAGTGGAAACATATTTTCCTTGGATGTACTCAACGCCATACATGACTCCTTCCTGCTAAACCAAGAGATAACACCTAATCTCATACTTAAGTAGCACCCTGAAGTGCTCTTCCTATCAACGGAACTTCCTGTCCAATCTGAATCCACATAACCATCCAGGTTAATCTTCTGATTCGCTTCATACTTGAGCCCATAATCAACTGTACCCTTTAGGTACCTCACTACATGCTTTGCAACCATCAGGTGAACATGTCTTAGATCTATCAGGGACATCAATTTGTTCATAACAAAGGAAGTATTTGGTCTCGTATTCATCAGGTACATCAAGGACCCAATCATCTGACAATACATCGTAGCATCAACCGACTTTGATGAAGCATCACTCAGTAGCTTTAGGTTCGATGCCATAGGTTTGGTCATGGACTTACAATCCATCATCCAAAACCTCTTTATGATGTCTACTACATACTTCCCTTGTCCCAGGGGGATTCCATCTGCATTCTGCCTCACCTCCATGCCTAGAAAATAGTGCATCATACCTAAGTGCTTCATCTCGAACTCGGTAGCAAGTCTCCTTCTTGCAACTTTAATGAGTTCCTCTTTTCTGTCAGGAACAAGTCATAAACATATAGCAAGAGAATCACTGGTCTTCTACCTTCAACCTTGAAGCAAAGGTTGGAATCCACTTTATTCTCAGTAAATCCTAGAGCCATCAGCAAATCTGTGCATCCCATCGTATCATGTCGAACCTCAGGATCTTCTGTAGTCACTCCCTCTGAAGCAGAGCATCGTTCTCCCTCTTCCTTTCATACTCTATACATTGAAACATTATGTACTAGAGTAACAAGTAGATTCCTCTACTACTAATATTCTATGTATCCATATGGGGTCACTGGATACCAAGATCCTCTATCTTGAAAACGTTCTCCTCACACCCATCTATGAGCTTGTCATCTTCTATAGGATTTCATCTTCAACCTTGTAGCAAAGGTTAAGATCTTCATCACTCTAAGTGATATTCAAGCTCCTCATGTATGTGTTATCTCATGGGTACCTTCTGATCTCGTACAAGTCCTTCTTTCATTTGCACACATGATTATGCCTATCATGTGTCTTAACTTCCAGTGGCTGCAAATGTCTCTTCGTAGTCTATGCCTTCTTTCCTTGAGAAGCCTCGTGCTACGAATCGTGCCTTGTATCCCGTGATTTTTCCATCTACTACATGTTGGATCATGTAGATCCATATGGAAGATACTATGGACTTCCCTTCAAGTCTCGATACCACATCCTAGACATCATTCTTCTTGAACTGGTACTCTCCTTCCCTTTCTTCTTGGCTTCTTATTCATAGCTGAAAGGTTCTGCATCAATGATTTCTCTCAATAGTGTCACCTAATTGCATTCGTCATATTATTCTTCATTCTTGGATTATTTCTAGAACTGTCATCACTTCTTCTTCGGAACAAGTCTCATCCTTCTTTTCTTGTAGGTGATTTTGCGTGATCTTTCCTACAAGTCTAATGCATTAGTTGTATGGTTAGAAACATTTCATAAGGCATGTTCATAATGGAAAATTCTTATGCATAAAGATATAATCATGCAACTATTTTAGCCAATACAACATTCATCCATATCTCAGGAAACTTTCTAGATGCCTTCCATCTCTACCATGACATCATTGAGATTGTGCACTAATCCAATATGTCAACAAAGAGGTTTCATTCTAGATAAGTAGCAATGGAGAGTTGTATAGAACCATGAGCTACTTACCCATCACATGCATATTAGTAGTATACTGTCATTAATGCAAACATTCTATCATGCATAATACAACAATTGAATATAAACAAATGCATAAGAAAACAATATCATGAAATGACAATTGAATACTTAGCTTTATTTGTTTTGTGGGTAGACTCCTTCTTTCATCTTCATCATCTTCTTCATTCATAACATCATCATTTCTCATCCAAATGCTTAAGATGGATAAGAGTTTCTTCTAGAATTGAGTTCTTCATATTCCTCATCGCTTTAGGGATCTTCTTTGAATCATGAGTGCTTCATATTTAGTTGCTCTCATCTTCTCTTCTCTTACTATGGGTTGAGCTTGATCTTGTGTGTGCTCTTCCCAGAGTCTGCTAAAAGTAATCACTTCCTTCTAGCACACATTCCTCAAATGAATGAATCCCAAGATCTTGGGAGGCCATTCAAGGTGGTTATCACAACTTATTCATTCTCTACTTCTTCATCCACTGCTTCAAGTTGTTCTTTGATTTGAGAGACCCTTGTAAAGTATGACTGTATGGTCTCTCAATTCTGGATCT
Source organism: Pseudotsuga menziesii (assembly GCA_001517045.1). NCBI lineage: Eukaryota > Viridiplantae > Streptophyta > Pinopsida > Pinales > Pinaceae > Pseudotsuga > Pseudotsuga menziesii. The sequence continues at coordinate 741,578 of LPNX010182988.1, forward strand.
TTACATTCTTCAACTGGTTTCTCAAAGTCATCTTCTGATTTATGTTCTTCCCTTAAAATATCTTGGCCAAGAAATCAAACATCTCATTAGGTGTCTTTAGGGAAGACACTTGTGGTATAAAGTGATCCTTGATTGAATCGGCAATGATCTTCTTGGCCTTGACCAAGTTCTTCTTGTGTAAGGATTTAGCCTCATCTCCCTCTGGAACTGGAACCTCTCCACTTATGTAGGTGTCCAATTCAGTTTCTTCAAGAACTAGTGAAATCCTATACTTCCATGCTCAGAATTTTTCAGCTTCACCAAGATTTTCATCAAGCTAGTGTGATTAGTCATATTGAAATGAGAATCTCAACTGTAAATAGAAAAATATTATAACTTACCGATTTTAGGTGTCCGTCTTGATTCCAGATTTGGCTGATCTAGGGTTTGTTAGAGAAACCCTAATTTTCAAAACTTGGAATTTCAAACTTCTAATTGGATAGAAATATGGGACTCTTCAAGGCGAGCTATCCAATGTACTCCTTTTCTGCAAATAGTGGAGGGAAACTCCCAGAACAGGAAGCCCTAGTTTTCCAATTTCCTCTACAGAAATTCCTGATGTTGTTTTTGCAGTATCTCTGAAATTAATGCTCCTCTCTATCTAAAATGTCGTACTAAGGTAGTCTCATCTATCTTATTTCCACCACGACAATTTTGAGTAAAATTGGTTTCACCAATGGGGACTTATGATATTTTTCCCACTGTGACTTACTTCAGGATTGTTCAGCATAGTGAACTTGCACAGACTTCCACATGTCACTGTTTCACCTTCGGGGTATGAAATGTTTACCACATAAAGTAAATACTATGCCCTATCTGGAACATCTTGATAAATTTCATTTGGACCTTCATTTCCCGATATGTAGAAATTCTCCCTAGGTGTCATGTTTAGGTATCAATCCTAGAAGAGGCTGGAACTCTAATTTGGAGGAATCATATCTCTCAGAATATAGCGAATATGAGGCTCAAATTTTTATACATAGTACATCTAGATTTTAGCTTCATCCTATAAAAATTTCATCCCCTGAGACTTCTTCAATCCCTAGATATAGCGAATGTACCAAAAGTTTCAGTTTTAGTATTTTAGGGTTTTCAGGCCCGGGGTCAAATTAGGGTTTGACTTTCTTAGAGTTTTACCTAACCAAAAATCTCAACCTTGGTCTATAAACTTTGATTTTGAGGAGGATAGAAATCTTAGCCTGTGTTAGAATATAATCCGTCAGGATTATAACATTGTAAATAAATAATTAAATAGTTAGCTGAACAGTTACATAGGAAGGTGAAAAGGTTGATGAAGCTCAACCATCACATGTAATATATAAATGTATGCATTAGCCATGAATAATAACGAATCAGGAGTTATACCTATCAGTGGTATCAGAGCTTGGCTATTTTCCATAACTCCTTCCTGCTGCATTTCAATCCTGGCATTCTGCTTTCCAGTCTGGAAAGTCCCTCCACCGAGGTTGAATATCAATATATTCTTCTCGCTCGCGCTTCCCTCCTTGTCCAGACCGTAGGAATTGGTAGCCATGGTGGGTTCATTGATGATTCTCAAGACATTAAGCCCAGCTATAAATCCAACACCCTTCTTTGCCTATCTCTGCGAGTCATTGAAATACGCAGGAACGGTAATTACCATGTTCTTCACCATCTGCCCCAAATATGCCTCTGTAATATCCTTCATCTTGCCATTCTAACCCTAATTCTGCATATGCTGCGTGGAGAGTTGTAAAATGATCTCATGAGAGGACCCAAGAACTGCGAAGTATTTGCATTAATTTTCTCTATATTTCACAGGTCCCAAGTTCCAGTCTCATAGAGACCTCCATAAAATTTGAAGGATATACATCAGAGTTGATTACATTGTTGATACTGGTGCACTGTGTGAAGCGTGCTGCTGAAGGCTGCGTTCTATCTTGTAGACTCTTGCTGCATTGAATACTGAAGGAGATAAGCATCCTGCGCTGAAGACTGATATATTGCGTGCTGATATACTACACCCATTGCTCAGTCACGTGAAGGCTTTCTTGTGACATGCTGTTGATCGAATCTCCTCCATATACTGCAATGAGCTACCAATTTTAAAATCGAACTTTCGGAACAGCTATACGCGGTCCATCCATCATCAAGATCCAAATGGATTTGGTTTTGTTATTATTATAACAAGATTTTTCGCTGCACCTGGAGGTTAATGTGAAGCTGAGATACGAGCTGTGGTGTTCTTGATTGTCGAGCCCCTTGTCCAGACTGTGAAGACTACGAAGTATTCTTGCTGAGCCATGATTGTTGATGAGTCGTACATGCTATGTATGGTGCGTTGAAGCACTCCTTTGATGCTACGTTGAAGTGGTGTGTTTGATTGTATATATGATGCGTCGAGAGTGACTGATATATATCTTTTATGCTGAATAATAATGTATGATGTATATCATGCTGACTGATATATTATGATTGATATGCTGACTGATATTATGCTGAATATTGAAGAATAATGTATGCTGACTGATATATCATACATTGAAGAATCTTGTGAAAGCTATATGTTGTTTTGTTGGTGTTGATTGCATTGAGACTGCTCGTGCAATTGGGAATATTGCCACTGAGCAATTTTTCTGCTACTGCAAGTTCTTAAATCTGCCTGCGTGGAGTCTTTTGGGTGTGTTGACCAGAGAACTCATTTCTCTGGGTGCTGCTACAAGCCTGCTGCTGTGTATTTGAAGCTCGTATATTTTGTATATTGAAGAAGCTTGTGTATGCTCACCTGAAGCTTGCATTGTATTCACCTTGGCAGAGACTGTAGACCTGCAAGGTTATTTTTTTTCTATTTCTCTTTGTCATATCAAGTTCATTATTGTAAATTACACTAATAGTTGTAAAAGATGCAATCTTTGGCATCAATAGTTGGTGCCACTCTCTCTGGAAAAGATCATCCCAAAGGAGAAAGAAGCAAGAGAGGCAGAGGAAGAAGAAACTTCAGAGGCAGAGGGGGCATAAACAACTTCAGCAAAAGATCAGATTTGCAGTGCAAGCATTGTGGAAAGACTGGACACACATCAGATCAGTGTTGGGCTTCATGGGACTCCATCAAAGACAAGCATAACTAGAAGAAATATGATAATAAAAATCAAGATGCTAGTAAATCTTCTGATTCTGCTCATTATATTGTTGCACATTGTAATCTTGGAATTAATGAAATGACTTCACTTTCATCTTACAAAGATTGTTGGCTGCTTGATACTGGTGCAACATCACACATGAAATTTATAAAAGACTGTTTTGAAGAACTTAATGAAACAATAGATGGCATAGTTTATGTAATGTCCCCGGTTTCGACCCCGTTTGCATGATGTATATATTGTAATTAATCGTGGTGAGGAGCTCAAGGCAAAAGCCCCACCATCGATTTGGTTGTGTATGTTTCGGCAATGGGGATAATTGTCGGTGATATGTCGTGCCATAAGGCACATTATAATTCGGCATCATGTAAACCCGCACATCAATTAAAATAAACCACAACCAGCTACGGCAGTGCAACGTTGAATGAAAAGGGCATGGTTCCAAAGGATAAGGGGTGGGGGATGTCAAACCTTGGTTATGGGGGAAAAGCCCAAGTTTTGTCACCTTGTTGATTTTCCATCTTCCCTTGTTAACCTCTTTAATGCTCAGCTGGTGGTTGAGGCAGTTATTGCCTTTGGTGGTGGGTGTGGCAGGACTGTCAGTCCTTTGCCCACATGCCCACTCCACCCACGTCTGCCCATTATTCTCCCTCACGCACTCTTCCCTGGCCAGTTCACTCTCACCATGATTTTGGTCTGTTGGCTCCTCACGCACAGGCTCTGGGCGATTTTGGTCTCACGCAGGCATTTTCTTCCTCTCCACGAGTTGCTAAACAGTCAGGCACTTGCAATTCACGTCCTCTTGACTGCTGTGCATTCTCACGCAGAGAATTGCCCTCCTGTTTCTCATTTTCGCGCATAGGAGTTTCCTGGGTTTTACCCACGTCATTTTCCTCAGCGGATTGGTGAATGGAGTGGCTGAATCCTTTCCCCATGGGTCAGATTGTGGGTTCTGCATTGATTATTACCCACGCCCAGGCTGGAAGTCTGTAAATTTGTTTCCAGCGTGGTCTGTGTGAGTCTTCCCGTGGCTCAATTGCCTTGGACGAACTATTGATTTTTCCCTGTTGTAAGTGTGTTTGTTGCCATGTTTGGGAAATTTGTTGTATGCCACTTCAGAATTCGTTTTCCCTGTTTAAGCTGTGACAGCTAAGTAATTTCCTAAGTGCAATGGTTAGTCTTCGGACTGTGCTGGCTTGGATTGGTTGTTGAAATCCTGGGAAACCCAGCTGTGTTGGTTTGTTGTTTATGTCCCCTTAGCTATGTATAAGCCTGCAATTGACCCTTATTCTGGAGGAATCATGCCCAGCTCGGGGGTGGCAGCGTTGCTGAGAGACTGATGAGCACGCTGGCCTATGGTTGGGTGGAACGTTGCAGCGACGTAGCTGGTTGCGGGTGAATTCTTCATGGAAAGATAAGTACTGCTGTCTACTTCACCTCTGCAATTTATAATGATGTTAAATGCTGGTTTATGAATATGTGTGCTTCCGCTGTATGATCGAAGATAAATGCATCTGTGTATGCTTAATTCTAGCATTGATTTCATTTGTTTATGTTCATGGGGCGATTTGCCTGGCTGTGTTGATGTGTTCGTCGCGTCCTCTTCGCCCGTTGAGGGACGGGGACGTGACAGAGTGGTATCAGAGCCATGGGTTTCAACAGTGGGCCTCTATGGGCCAAGAAGGTGCAGTGACAGAAGGTAGAATTACCTTCCCTGAACAGCAGTGAGCAACGAATTCAAAAAAATCGCCTAAGTGTGAGTAGTCGGAAGAACTGGAGAAGTTCCTACCCGCCGTTGCGGAAGGTTTCGTGAAGTTCCTGTCCGCCATTGCGGAAAGGTTCACGGAGTTAACCTCCATCATTGCGGGTGAGACAATGATCTTTCCATCTGCCGTTGCGGATGGCGGAGCAATCCCGCATCCGACTCGAGATCCGTCCGATCGCCGACGCCGCAGAAAGATTTCAAAATCCGGCTAAGTATGGAACGGTCGGGCCATTGGAGGAAGTAAACTTCCGCCGTTGCGAAAGGATTGGTAAAGTCTTCCGTCCGCCATTGCGGATGGAAAAGCGATCCTGCGTCCGATCCAAGAGTCATCCGATTGCCGACGAAGAAAGAAATTTTGGGAAATTTGAAAATTTGTCTAAGTGTTGGAGAAAGCGGAAGGGAGAGTTGTCCGACGTCTGAAGTCTGACGTTACGAGAGTTGTCCGACGTCCGATGTAAGTGCCAAATCGGAAGAGATGGCGAAGTGGGCGTTCGCCGTTGCGGACGAATTGGTGAAGCTCCTCGTCCGCCGTTGCGGACAACGGAGTGATGTTGCATCCGATTCAAAAGTCATCCGATCACCGATGCCGCCGAAAGGTTGGAAATTTGTTTAAGTATTGGGGCAGTCGGAAGAGTTGGTGAAGTCTACGTCCGCCGTTGCGGGTGAAGAAGCAATGAGGCTTCCGATGGGAAAGTCTTCCGATGTCCAATTTGAGAGTCAGTCGATGCCCGACGTGAAAATCGTTCTCCGTGAATACTGATCGGGAGAAGTAACGGTCTGGCAAGCCGCTGTTGCGGAAGGTTGGAACTTCCGAGAGAGCCGATTCAGCGGGTGTGCTGATGCTTTCAAGAGCCGATTCAGCGGGTGTGCTGATGCTTCTGAGAGACGATTCTACGGCTGTTCTTCAGTGAATTTTCAGGGTTGAAAATCAGAAAATGGTAGCGAACTAATGCCCCCTTGACCCCCGTCGTCCCTTAAGACAGTCGTTCTTATGAGAAGGAAAATCCTGTGTTTTGGGCAAGAGTTCGAATCAGAGGGATTTTCACAAGGGACAAGAAGGATGCCAAAAATGCAGCTGCCAAAATGGCTCTGAGATCATTAGAAGAATGTGAAAATTCTACTTTGCAGTAGTGTAATGAAAATGCAAAGATTTGGTGAAAATCTTCATTCTTGGAAGTGGTGTGGTTTTCACATCCGAGATCGGAATAAAGCGTGTGAATAGGCGTTGGAAAGCTTATCCAGCAGGGAAAAAGGATAAGAGACTGGAATCTGAGCATGAAGCAGCAAAGTGATAAGGATGGCCGCTGTTGTCAAATGGACAAATCTGGACAGTTGCATGCCCAGGGGCAGCAAGGACTGTGAAGTCAACCAGCTGCTGTGTGGAAAAGGAATTCCATGAGAAGATGAGGGAATTGAAAGGGAAGTTTTCATTAAACCCTATCTTGCTTATTTTAACTACATTTCCTAAGTTTATGCTTGAACTGCATGGCGATATATATTGCATGCATAGGATATTGCATGATCGATAAAAGTATTGGAATTTTATATATTTATAATGAACCACTAATGATGGTCATTGCTTTGATGTTGACATTAGTGGGAAAACCAACGATGACATGGACCCAGATGAATGTGTTGCTGATGCTGATGGAATGAGACCAGCAACCCTATGGAGAAGGGATAAGGCAACGAGTCCATAACAAAAGTTGGTGAGCAAATTCTGTAATCTCCTGCAAGGACCAACCAAATTGGTCATGTCAAGGGTGTGAGTATGACCCATGTAGGTAAGAGTTTGCTTATGACAAATCCATGGATTGGTCCAGGTAAGAGACCTCATACCATGTGAATATGGGAATGTAGAAAGGTGTCATGCCTATACATGTTAATGATATTGATTATAGTAATGCATCCTATATGAGGTAGTCATGGTTAGGCCATGGTATGGTTGAATGCATAGTATTCCTGAACCAATGCAAGGTAGCATTGAATGGACATGCATTAAGAAGATTTTGTGAACCTTGTTGTTATGCATTGGATGTATGCATACGAGGGGTGTGAGTGACTGATTGCATAAGTGTAGGTGCAATGTTGTGATGCATTGCATGAATGCATTGAAATGAATGCATGTGATATTATGGATAACTAACTAATGGCTGAAATGATGAATTAATGATAATTCTAAAACTGTTTCGAAGGCTGTTATGAATGCAGGATAGTCATAAGCAATTAGCCGCCAGAAAAGCTCTATGGAAGAGCAAGGTGGTATGAATAATACGCCTGTGAAGTAAGGAGTATATAACCACTCCATTTAATTGCATGAATGATATGACTATACCTTGCAATGTTAGCATGATAATGATTGCACAAAGTAAATGAGCTTTGAGAACACTGATGTGACTAACCTTTGAAGTATTTGAATTTTATAAATTCTGAAGATGCTTCAGTGACGGTTGTAGCAATGCGATAGCATATGCATCCATACTTACCAAGTGTTTGGTTGATGGAAGCTCATGTTTCAAGTGGATTCTTTCGAGAATGGCATTGAAAGGTAAGACCCTGACCAATGCTGGAATCTACCATGTGAAAGAGCTTGTTAAATTTGAATTGTGAATTTCAAATATTGCTGACAACTATTAGTCACTACTGGCTTGCATAAGCTTGTGTTTGGATGTTGAAGCTTATGTTTCAGGTAGATTATTTTAAGAACGGAATTGAGAGGTAAGGTCCTGACCAATACCTGAATCTACCATATGATATGCATAATAGGTTGTTAGGACTCGAATTGTGAATTTCGGATTTGAGAAATTGCTGACAACCACTAGCCATTGTTGGATTGCATAAGCTTGTGTTTGGTTGTTTGAAGTTTATGTTCAGGTAGATTACTTCAAACATGACAGTGAGAGGTAAGTTCTTGACCACTGCCAGAATCTACCATTTATGAGAAAAATTCTCATGGTTGTGAAAATTAGTTGGTACGGGTTGTTAAATTTGAATTGTGGATTTCGGATTTAAGAGGTACTAACGGCTACTAATCATTGTTGGCTTGTGTGAGATTGTGTCAGGAGGGACACATGGTAAGTGGGTATTCATGTTATGATAGTAAGCATAAAACTATAATGGGCATAGTAATGCTGCTTATAAGAGACCCACAATTGAGCAAGTCAATTTCTGTAGTAGAGTTGCAAATTCTTATTGAATTTGATTGCTAAATGTCATTGCTTGGTTATGGAACGATCAATTGGATTGTAGTATCAGGTAATGATTGACTGTTTGGCTATTTGATGAATGTGTCAGGGGTACACACTGCAGGAAGACCATGTGCGATGGCCTGCAGAAGCCAAACTTCATGGGAAGGTTTTCCCTTATCTTGGAAATGGGTTTCGGGTTAAACGCCATTAGACATTTTGAACATGTCTCATCTGCACTGCATGTTTGGTGATAACATGAGTGAGATGGTTTGGATTATGTCAGTGAGACGTGTGTGGATATGAAACGTAAACAGGAAACAGGGATGGGGCCTTGGTTTGCTTAGACCTGGTGATTGGAAACCACACAGATAGAGCTAGAGGGCTGGCTTTCTTCTCCACAACCCCGGGATAGCACTAGAAGGGAATACAGGGCCTAAGGGACTGTGTAGCAGAGAAGGGACTGATTCCTTGTGTTGGGTGTGTGTGTGGATGTTATAGAAGTCAGGCTAGTTCTGGTGTAGGTGTTCCTAGATCTACAGCGAGCTCACCAGCTTAGCATTCAGTTTTTCCCAGTTCCTTGACGGTGCCTAACAGATATAAAGGCATGCTGTGATGACAAATGGATAAGTGTTCTGTAACCCTTGCTATGAATATGCATGTTTAATTATTAAATTCCATATGCAGAACATGTTTTGATTTATTTCCATGATGATCGATTGCTTGAGTATGCATAGGGCCTACATGGCACACACTGGAAGAGAGTGCACACTTTTCCGATGTCGAGTCATGAAAGGGTTTTCAATATTGATTACACTCTGGGGAGTGGATGCACTCCTGGTGTCTCAATATTTGATAGTGAATGATATGAAATGTGATTACAGTTTTCGAAGCAATGACGCTGATGAGTTGGCTTGTATTGCTTGTGTTGCTTGTGTTGACAGGTAAAGGTGAAGGTAAATGGTTGATATAAGTGTATTGTTGATATAAGTGTATGTTGGTATAAGTGTATGTGTCATTGTTGACATAAGCGTATGATGGGCTGTGATATGCCTAAGGATCTATAGTAGATCCTAGACCTGGAAATGGTCATGATAAAGTTCCAAGCCTAGTTGACATGGTTATGTACTGGCTAGACATTAATTATTTGATGTTGTGGAGCAGCCGGCATGCTGACCTAACATCTAAGTCCATAGGCGATCCCAAGTCTTGTAAAGAAAAGCAGGATCCTGTGGACGAACGAGGAAACACACAATACAGATAAGTATTGGATTATTTTGCTTATGAATATACATGTGTATATGATTTGGATATGATGTTTTAAGCTTTTGTTTAAGAGGTAAAACTAATGAGAATAAACTGAACATGTGAATCTATTCAATGTTGGATATAGGTATCGTTGGAGGCGAGGACTATGAGAGCATCCTAGAGGTGCATGTGGACATGTGACTGTCCTGGAAAACTCGGGTTGAGTGGTAATGAAAAAGGTGCTAGTAAGATGGGGGAGTCCTAGCAGCCGAGACAAACCATGTGGAGAGACTCCATGGTTTAGAGGTCTGGAA
>LPNX010183002.1:0-65994 GCA_001517045.1 Pseudotsuga menziesii
GGCCTTAATACCCATATCTAATGCTCAAAACCTCTTAAAGGCATGTGCATATTTTCTTGGAGACCAAGCATAAATTGAGTAGGTCATCTATGGTGCTTCAAGGAGTTTTTCATTAACATGGGTGCCTCAAATATTCCATTATGGCCTAAGGAACGAGCATATCCCCTCATTCATGTCTCGGAGGTCCCAAACATGCAGCTCAAAACCACCTAATTATACTAACATCCATATTCATATTCCAAATATATCAATGAGATGCCATGTGTGATTTTTTAAGGCATCCTTCCTATCCCTAGATGCCTAGAATCTTTAGTTAGGGCCTAAGGCCATAGTTTTGCTCCCCTAACCATGTCCATGGCCTTGAGATACATACCTAGTGCTCAACAAATGATGATGGCATGCATATCCCGATTAAGATTCAAATGATTCACTTTTAATATCATGTGTGGTGGTTGGAGGCATCAATTTTGGCCCTAAATGGTTGACAATTTCCTTTAAGGCCTAAGGACCAAGTTTTTCCCCCTACCCATGTGAAGGGGCCTAATAATTGTACTTAGTGCTAAAAATGTTCTAATGGAACTAGTATCCCCATTTCAAGGTAAATGAAACCATGGAAAGATCTATTGAGGTTGTTCAACACATCATTCTTGGCTGTAGATGGATAGAAGCATATTCTAGGGGTTAAGGCCTGGGTTTCCTCCCTTATTATGTCTAAGGTCCCAAGACACACATATAGTACTTAGAAACCCCTAATGGTTCCCATATCCCCATTCAAAACAAAACTATCACCATGAGAGGTCATTTATGGTGATTCAAAGTGCCATTCATGGAGCTTGAGCCTAAAAGTTGTTTTACAACATAAAATTAAAGCTTTATGTACCAACCATAATTAACACCTTATCATCCATATCTAATGCTAAAAATATCCTAATCATGGCCATATCCCAACTTAAAGGTTCAGGATACCCTTAAGAGATCATGTGTGTTTGTTAGAGGTGTTGTTCTTGGCCCTATATGTCTATAGGATTCCTTTAGGCCTTAAGGACTAGGTTTCCTCCCTCAACCATGTCTACGAATATGTTTCTAGTGTTAGGATAATTCTACTGCATTGCATATTCTCTCTTAGATGCAAAATATCACATATGGAGGTCCTATGTGCAGGTTCGATTCCTTGATCATGGACCTCAAGTCTTAAAAACTACCTTCAGGGCATAACTATTGAGTTTCCTCCCTCGAGCATGGTCAAGGGACTATGACCCATACATAGTCCTTAAAACCTCCTGATGGTGTCCATATTACAACACAAAGAAAAATTATGCTCTTGGGAGGTTAGGCATGGTTGTTTGAGATGTTGTTCTTGATGATGTTAAAATATTACTATAGGTCCTAAGTCTTGATGACATAAAATATTGTTTTTATTCATTTCCCTAGCCATGCACTAAAACCATTTTTTGTGGTTCTCCATAATTCATGCATGTTTTGCTTCTCTAAAACGCATGAGTATTTTGCTTCTCCAAAATGTGTGCATGTTTTGCTTCTCCATAATGTGTCCGCGTTTTGCTTCTCCATAACACGTATGCATTTTGTAACTATAAAATGCATGCACATTTTGTAACTATAAAACGGGTGCGTGTTTTGCCTAGCCTAACTTACGTGCAATATGGCATGTCAGGCTCAAGATTATCCAAACCAAGCATTACATAACATGAGCACATTGTGTTTTTATGTATCATGAGTGTGTTTCTGAAAAATAGGATTGCATCTAAAAGGTCCCTTGACTTTTTGCATACACCCTTATATATAAAAAATCAAATATTTTAAATAACTTGTTTTAGGAATTTTTATTTTTATATATACCAAAGTGAAAAATATTTTTTTATAAAACTGAAAAAAAAATATAATTTATATATTTGATTATATAAGAAATCAAATATTTTAAATAATTTATTTTTCTATATATGACTAAGTGAAAAATATATTTTTAAAATTTGAAAAAACAAACATACAATTCATAATTTATTTTATATTTGATTATATAACAAATCAAGCATTTTAAATAATATGTTTTAAAAATTAAAAAATTTAATAAACATTTTCGGAAATGTTTGATAATCTACTTAATTTATATATTTGATTATATAAAAAATCAAGCATTTAACCTGTTTTAACCATTCTTAATAAACCTTCTTCAAGTTCTTTGACAATTTACTTAACGTTGTGTTGAAGGTCTTCACAAAATATCATATATATTTTACTATCAATTTTTTTTAAAGGATTCTTAGAATTTCTCTTTCTGAAACAAAGTTTACTTGCTTATTGGGTGAAACTATGATGTATTTTTTAACAAGGTTTACTTGCTTATGGGGTGAAACTATGATGATTATCTGTTATTCTTTTGGAAGAAACACATTGTAAATGAGGATCTATTATTCTTTTGTAGGTTTCTATCCGAATACCACGAAAACAAAAATTAATAAAATGAAGCGAAAACCTTAGGATGTTATCCTTGAAGAGTTAAAATGTGCTTGACATGTTCACCAACATGCCACTTTTCCTCTCCTAACATGAGCACTCTTTCTTAGATGACTTGCAAGGCTTCTTGGAGTGGTGTGACCTAGAGATGCATGCACAAAGAGCATCAAACGCAGAGTGCTCCTCTTCTTAAATGATACCACATGTGAGCAAAGGGCCATTTCATGCAGAGTTGATTGGATGAATTGTAACTTGAATAAAACCTTGCTTGGAGTCTTTATACTTGTCTTTATGCAAGGAAGGAAGGTGCTAGGGTTTGTGAAAGACATAACCTAGAAGATACTTGAAGGGTTGGGGTTTTTGAAAGAAAAACCTAGAGGATAATTGAAGTGCTAGGGTTTGATTCCATCTGAGAAGGACTTAGGGTTTTGATAGTGGTTCCAAACTCATGAACAATCACATGGAGAGCAGGAATTCAGTAGACAACACTTTTTTATGAATGCAAGATTGGCAGGATTGTATCTTTTTCCTTGGATTCTATCATGTATGAGAATATGGGAATGGCATTGAATCAAAAGCACCAAGCCCTCCATGTAACCTTATATCAATGGTGTTGATTGTTGAACTCCTCGTTCATAGGCTTAGAAAAACTGTATCTTTCACTTGAGCCAAAATCCCTTATTAGGCATGTCATGGTTTTTTTACAATATTTTTATGGCTTGGACATAACAGTTCTGCAATTTACACTTACAGCCAATGCACAAAGCTCAAAAATAGACTACATCAATTCCATTATATATGTGCCTCAAATTATAACATTAAATTTGAATATATCCAATAAAGAGTCAAGATTCCATTGAATAATCATTCCATGCATTGCACAAATTAGCCCTGATATTATCAAGTCTTAAGAGGACAAACATATCTCTCTTCACAACCCTCCTATTATGGCTAAAAAACACTATATTAGCAGAAGTATTTTTTAGGTAGGAAAAGAAAAAAATAGTACATGACAACCACCTTATAATGCAAAACAATAGCCTTGAATATCCCAAAATCTAGCTCCAAATCTGCAAATAGAGTGTTTGGGGATTGACTTATGGAGCTAGAAGGGAACCTTGTGTTATCTTGTTGAGCAGCCAACAATATCTTTGAAATCAAAAGAGATAAGTGTTTGGAGTAAGTAGATTAGTTAGGTTGTACTTTCATTGTTTCACACATTAATTCCCCTAAGTTTAAGTGAGTCCTAAAAAATAACTAAAATTTATAGGACCATTTGCAAAACACAACAATCTATTGTTTCATTCTCACTTTTACTTTCAAAGCATTGTTGTTTAAGATTCTTTATTTTTCAAGAGCACAATATTTCAAATTCCAAATTTACAATTGCAATCAACCACATGTTCATTGTTTATTGATTTTGCAGAAGGTTCATTTTAGCATTCTGAATGTGAATATTGGCCAATGAATTGATTTAAAGTTTAATTTCATAGAGTGTGACTCCATATCCCAAATAGAGTAGGAACTGGTTTTGTGAATTATTATTTCTTTCTTGTAACTGTATTTGATTTATTTTCAAAACAAGGTTCTCCTGTCATTGAAAAATCTTTGCATTTTTGCACCATTGCTTGTCATTGAATTTAAGTAAACCTTAATCAATTTTAACTCCTAATTAAAACAAAACCTTCAAAAACTTAGTAAATAGGGACAACCCCGCTAGACCTTTGGGAGTTGATTCTAAACAAAGGAGTTAGGAATTGAGGTGACATTGTGTTCCAAACTCATAGTTTCCCCTCAAGAACAAACCTAGCGGTTGGGAGACTTTTCTACAGTGAAGTATGTTTTAGGCAGTAACAAGCTCAATATCAAGTGCCAACTTATCAATACATGTGAACAAGATAGCTCCATGGAATAAGGAGTCCACCAATCAAGATAGTGGCATCAAATTAAGTGCAATCCCCTGGACCCTCACCCCACCCACAATACTCAACCAATCTCATGAATGGGTCAACCCATTCTCTAAGCAATAGAGGGAAACCATGCATCAAAATGTTTCAAGAGAGAAGACTAAGGGGAGAATTCCACAGTCCACTATCAAATGTAATTATATAGTCAAGAGGCCATGCAAGTTCCTTGAAGCAAAGGTTCTCCATGGAAAATGTGTAATGCCACCAAACATGTGCTAGAAAGAAGGGCGCTCCATGCAAGTTCAACAATGAGTCATCCATAAGTGTGAACCACATCCAATGATCTAGAGCACCCCAATAGAAAATCCTCCAGAGTCCAAATACCATATTTAACATGCAATAATCCTAGTACTTCATAAAAAATGATAATCCATGTCATCAATATGCCAAATCAAACCAAAATTCTAGGGCACTCCATGAGAACATGATCAATGTGTTATGAGAAAATGACATATGAGTGAATTTCACCATCATTTTCTAGTGTTCTAGCTCGGAGGCATCAAACTCACATAACCACATCAATAACCATATTGTCAAACATTGCATAGGAAATACTTCATCAAGGAATAATGATTAACACTTTAAAACTTAGGGAAACCCTAAGTTGATTGGTTCCCATTCCATGAAAGCACAAAGTGTTAGATGAATTCTAAGGAAAGATACTCAAGCATTCCAATATTACCAAAAAGAGAGCATGTCAAGATCAATACACCAATATATTATGAGGATCCATCAACCAATCACCAACTAGGGCATCATCACAACAGGAACCATAACTCTAGCATCAAGCACCCAAGACATCCTGCAACTTCATAAACTTGTCAACAATCTTTGTGATGAAAATTATAAGTGTAGGGCCTCATACAATATGAGGGTTAGACAGCCACAACAGCCTGAATGCAACTCAAATCCACCCAAAACACCCCATGCTAAAATAAACCATCCCAACAAAGAGCCCTATGCCTAACTTCAAAAGTGACTTTAATATTGTTTTTGAGCATCAATACAGACTATGTCAAAGGAAGATAGGGTCTATCTCCTTTAATCTTCAAAAATCCAAATTTAAGGCATTGAAAGTTGAACTACATCCTCATTTTCCACCTCATTATTAGAATATATCCCTAGACCTATTCAAATGAAGTCTTTGACCTTTTAACACCTATATCGAATATAATAACATCATAATCCAGCCCCAGAAAATCTGGGGTTATTCTTTCATGATCCATCAAATCAACAGGTAGATGCCTTAATCTTGGTTAATATCTTCTTTGTAGGGTTGTCATCCTTTATCCTCTAGCAAGATGCTCCAAAATATTTTTGAAAATAGGTGTGCACAGTGACGCTGAATTTTTTCTGTAATCTCATCCATCAAACAGGAAAATGTTGCTCCTATAATCTATTATATATATTTTAAGTTGTATCCATTTGCTAATGTGCTACTATTTTGATTGAAATCCATAGATTCTTACAAATGGATTAATAATGATGTTTTTTCCAGTTCCAAGAGGGTTCATAACTTCCAAGTACACATGCTTTTGCAATGGTGGAAGGTTGTGAAGGCAGAACATACTAAAGCTACAGATGTTCCTTAATGAGGAAGTCAATCAACTAAATTTGGAGAAGATTTCACCCTGTTCAAGACTTTTGAAAATGATTGCTGCTCTTCAAGGAACCAAGACTATATTGTGTATCTTAAAGGTGAAAATTTTGTTAGCATAGCCATTGCTACTATATACAAGTTGCATTATTTCTTGAATGCATCACTGTTTCTTTTGAGTTCAGTAATTTATGGTATTTTACACTTTCTACCTGCGCCTTTTTTTTTCCAACCATACTGGCATACACACTTTCTATATTTAATTTTGAGGAAATGATTTCTGCATATCTCTTTCAAACATATCAATTTTCATAACTAATCTGTATGTCTTTAAAATAAGAGTATTGTATTCATCTAAATGCTATAATCAAAGATAGAGCCTCTATGACATATTGGACTCTTTCCAATTTGGATGTTGAACAAACAATTTAATGTTGTTTGTAATCCTTGTTTTCTTCTTTGAAGAGTTAGGTGGGTCTCTTTTACTTATACACTTTTTCATTATATTGGTTGTCCTGTATTCATTTCTTTACCAAAGTTATCCAAATGGAATTCGAAGGTGTATTTGTTCTTTGATTACTAGGTTTCTTTCCCGTGAATCTTATTCTAGTGTTTGGATTGACATTTATATGACCCAAAACCATAGTTACCGGAAACATATGTGTTTTTTCCCTAGTATGCAAATATTCACATTTTTCCAAGTTCCAAATGTTTGTATTTTCAAAGAGGCAATAGTTGAAAGATAGATGAAAGGAAGATTACACGCCATGAAGGCTTTCCAAACTTAAATATCTCATTCCTTAACAAATATTATATACATCTAAATTTAGTAGCATAAAATTAGAAACTGAGGACAGTAATAGCTTGTAGCCTAAAACAAACTAATATATCAAAAATACTTTTTCTCTTGTGAGAAGCAGTAACAATAATCAAGTGTCTAAAACTATACAAAAGGTACTTTCAATGGTCATAATCTATAGAAGCTTAAAATGAATAATTGTAGTTCAGTAAATTGTGTGCATCTTATTTCATCAATATTGCTTGTATTAGATCTATTCAACTGATTTCCAAAATTTTATCTTCAACATAAAGATGTTTCAGATGTTGATGTAGCACTGCATAGATTGTTACAATTATACCAAAATGGATTTACATTCGAATACCCCCACAATGGCCATTTTAGTCCCTTTGCACCAAGAATCTCCCTAAATCTTTCAAATATGTTCTTTCTTAATGTTATAGTGAAAACATTTTCTAAGTGATCTTGAGAGATTTAATAGTTGTTTGATGTGGTGATGATTAACCTCAATGTGCTTGGTCTCAATATGAAATAATTGATCCTTTAAGTTGGATAAAAATTTTGATTATTTCTAAAGAGAGGTGTGGTCTAAGTTGATTCTAGTATCTAGGCTCAAGTCCCTAAGAATCCTCTAATCCATATTTCTTCACAAGATGCACTTGTTGCTGCATTGTACCAGTTTTCTGTGGAGGATGATGCAATGGTTGGTTGCTTTTTGCTAGCCCATGAAATCACCCTCAATCCCATGCTGAATGAATAACTTGTGGTAAATTTCATTTCATCTATGCTACCTGCTTAGTCTGAATCTATGCAATTGATCAACTTAAAGTTATCATTGTGCACATACTAAGACTATAATGAAAATTGCAATGAATAGCTCTCGGGAAAACCAAAAATCTTGAATCTTGTTACAATGTCGAAAACATAACCTGAATGTACACTAGTTGTGGTAAGGTATATGAATCATGAGACTCTTTATTGACTGTATATCTGTAACATCTAGCTTTTAACCAATCGAATGCACTGAGCTATAATATTATATTAGTTATAATATTATATTAATTAAATATTTTAAAGGTGTTGTTATTTGAACCGGTGTCACATTTGGAAGTATGAGTTGATTTGTAATGACACCATAATACACACACACACACACAGATATATGTGTGTGTGTGTGTGTGTGTGTGTGTGAATTGATTTGTAAATATTCCTAGCTGAGAGCTCTAGGAAATGGCCTGACTAGCTAATGGTTAAGATTTCAATTTATGGGCTTAGTTGTGGTGTTATGTTTAAATGTTGTAAAACCAAAGCACAATAGATAATATAATAACCACCAAAATGCAAGAGCGCAAGGGGGATATGAGTCCACAAAAGGCAAAGAGGAAAGGGGATCCATGGGAGGATTTTTTTTCCTTGTGTAATTTGTTGAAATGTTACCTTTTTTCCATGCCTTACTAAAACCTCTCTAACCTACCTTGATCATATGTCCAAGACAAAAGCCACAATGTTTCTTGGAAGGCATGTACAAGGAAAGATATAACATGTATTTTTTTTCTGGAGAGCTTTCTTATTCCATTATCCTCTATCATGGAATGAAGCTGTATGTTCTTTGATGGCCATCATTGCCTGTCTCCAGCAAAAGAAATCTATGAACTTGAAAGAGGCAACTTCTTGTTAAAATTTTAACTTTCAAGAATCCCTCAAATTATGCAAAAGAAATTTAAGGGTGAAAATAATGAACTCGGCTAACCCTCATTCTTCGCACTAAAAAATATATAAAAGGAAATCAAAACTCTTGCAAGTCGGCTCAGTAAAATTACTCTTAAAAAACCCGTATAAAGATACTTGATTTGTCCTTCAAAAGGAGTTGAAAAATCCGTTGGCCTATGAGGAATCTTTGGTTGCTCTCCGAGGAAATTTGTCGAGCTTGACTGAGGTTTCCTTGGACCTGAACTTCTACAACATAATATCTTTTTGGGGTTATCCTCCGTGGTTACAGTAGATAGAGGAATGAAAGAAATTGTTGGGATAGTCTAAGGAATTTTCGATGGTGAAGGACCAGTCAACAAATGACTTGACTGAGTCTGAATTTTATTCTCCCAATGCATTTCCAAACCCCTATTTCATCCTAGTTCTCCCACTGCATCTCCAAACCCCCAAAAAATAAAAAATAAAATCTATTTTCTCTACAGAGAAGAAGTTAATTCATTTTTCAAACGGTCCTAGTCTACGCAATGCATTTCTCTGAAGTTAAGCAATATTCCTTTTTATGTGTTCTGCACATAAAATAATTTCGAATATTAATTGTTTTGGTTTATATTTCAACTTACTAAAGACATCTCAGCCTCCTTTTCGGCTGTGGTCTCGATCTCCTCTGGGCATAAAACTGGGTGTAGAATTATGTGGGTCTCCTCTAGGTGAACAACCACAAGGCTTCAGTAATTTGTGGGTCACCTCCTCTTCTGGCGCGTGATAGGTTCATACTTCCTTCTTCTCTGGTTCAGACATCAACTATGTCGTGGTTTATCCCTTGTAGTGGACGTTTATCCCTTTGTCGTGGCCATTTATCCCAAATCCAAATGAGATCGACGAAAATCCAGATATTACTGACCCTGGTTGAAATGTTTACTAATAAATTTGAATAAATCTTACAAGTTTGGATAATCTAAAATGCTTGAAATGTTTAATGACATTCTTAATAGTAAGCTAAAATATAGATGTATTAATGGTTTATTAATAAGAGTATGGGATTATATACTCAACTTGAATTTATTGAGGGTTTTTGAATAAGTTTTTTTTGGAGAGGGATTACAAAAACTAAGGTGCAAAGCTTCATAGGCTACAACTATATATACACTCCACCCACTCTAGCTAGCCATACATAGAACACATAACACAATTTTATTCTTGAAATTAAGAACGGGATATAGTTTGTCTGAAAAATTATACAATGGGCATAAAACAAAATTTTGTTGTTGAAATTATGAACATAACATAATTTGTCTTGCGAATTATCTACATTTTTTATTTTGTTTCATAATATTTGGAAACTTTCTTGCCAACAATTAAATTTAATAATGAATTCTAAATAATAGAGTTTAGATGTCTAATTTTATTATTATTGTCAAAATAAAATATATTCTCATAAAGGAATAATAACATAAACACCCTAGCAAGCTCCATATCCACTTTATCAAATAAACACCATTGTCAATCAACATTTTTTAATTTTCAATTTTTATGCTTCCAGTACATAGTCTGCCTTTCAATTTTATACATTGCTTAAACTAATCCTATGGTTTTGTAAATTGTTTCAAAAATTCCTATGCCTTATGTTTTTGTAAATTGTTTCAAATAGTCCTATGTCTTAGGGTTTCATTTAACATAATACCAAGAGGGAGGGTACTCATGTCCAATTTAACATAAAGTTCTTTGTTATTTAGTGTAGGAAAGGGTGGACCTTGTTCCAAGTAGTATAGGTCAATAACAATTTTTAATGACTAATATGTTACATGTAAAATTATTTTTATGTATTCCTAAAATAGTCATTAATCCAAGTAATGTAACCATTTAATTGGATATCTTTACTTTATTTTACATTTTTTTTAAATATATCCATTTAATTGAATATATGTACCTTATCTTACATCTTTATATAAAAACAAATATTGGCAAGGGTTTTTCATGGGGTTCTATTCTAATGGCATTGGGCAGTTGCTACGACATCATAGGTGTTGGGATCCAGTCCTAGGAATTCCTATGGGACACCTTTGATTCCAAGAGGAGGAATAGCATGGTGGTGAATTTCAAGTAAAAAAAATATGGGCAATTTTAAGGATAATAGAAAATGTATACATCTTAATTAAATTAATAATTTTAAATACAACACTTTATTGTTATGTATATGTATTTTAGTAGTTGTTAATTCTTTTCTTCAACTGAACATGTTACAAATTTCAAATAATATATATCAAGTTCATACAAGTTGCTTACTCACAAAAAAAAACATATATTAATTAAAAATGTGTAATTTTTCGTAGTGTTTTTAAATAAAGGCAGCAAAATATAATAATAAAGTATAAAATGTAAATAAAATTATAAGATTTTTCTTGATTATGATATTCAACTACTACAACCATAATAATATTTGTTCTCATGTATGATGATGATGTCGACGATGATGATGATGATGATGATGAAGATGATGATGATGATGAAGACGATGATGATCAACATGATGATGATGTTGATGATGATCATGATCATGATCATGATGAAGATGATGATGATGATGATGATGATCACGATGATGATGTTGAAGTTTGCTTGCTTCATTGGTATGGGTGAGGAGAGCAGATGAGTTAGAGAAAGACATGAAGTGTGAGACCTATATACTTTTGAACTATGATCCACAAAACCCTTAGCAATGAATCTACCATTCGCAATATCAAAGATTTAAACTTCATTGGGAGAGACAAAAACTTTCTTAGGAGACCCAATGTGGGTCATATGGTATACTGACAATATATTAGAAGCAAGACCTCAAACATACAAGACATTATTGAAGGAACCATGGTCAAAATAAATGCTACCTTTACCCTTACTTTTAGTTTCTGAGTTGTCTCCCAGTGAAACCTTTGGACATTTCGAATAATCAATATATTAAAATACCTCCTTTGTTGAAACCATGTTCCTAGAAGCTCCAGAATCGATGATAACAGGATGAGATCTTACAACACTTGCAACAAGGGCATGAGCTCTCTCCTTGTATTTGAAACTAGATACTCCTTCCTTCTTCTTTGCTCCATCATTAAGGGATATGTTGTTCTTCTCCGGGATTTGAGTCGGCATATCAATATGCTTCTTCATGCAAGAGCTCTCAGGATGAAATTCCTTACCACAAAATGCGCACTTGCTACCTTCACCTTTACCTTTCTTCTTCTGAAATTTCTTCTTCCTAGAGTTTGTGGACTCCTCATGAGACTTGGAATTGTCTCCTTTTTTACCTGGGGGTTTCTTATCCTTCTTTTTACCTTTAGAATCAACCTTGGAATCTCCAATAACGAAATCTTGATCTTTGCAAGGTTTGATGGTTCCCATCCAGACCAATTTGTCTTGCTCAGTAAACGAATCTTCTAGTTTTGAACTGTCAACTTGGTGGCAATGAATGTTGCGGGTTTACGCCATATCAATACAATATCATTATATAGGCCATTTTCTTCTTAAAAAAATCAAAGTGCAAATTGTTCGACCTAGGCTTTTCTCTCTCCATTAAAATAAAATAAGCCTCCACCACTTGGATCTTGGATTGTAAGCTTTCACGCGACATGGAATTAAGTAGGCTTAACTACGAACAATGGGGTTTTCTTACAGTGACAACGAGGAATTAATTAACAATATATTGTTATTTAAAGAACCACCATAATAAAAGATGGAATATTGACACGTCACATTACACAGTTTGGGCATTATTCGATGTGAAAATATTATAGAATTTACACAATCTCACGTGTGCTGGGTCTGTGGACAGGTTGTGCCAGGTTGTGCCATGCATGCAGGAAACGGAAGCAAGGGTGACGGGAATGGTGTGGGGCCAAAGAGTATTTAGATCTGGGAATCTGTAATGCAATAGATATCCAAGTTAGAATATGTCTTAAGTAAATTGTAATTAAATGGTCTCAACCAAATTGTAAGACATCCAACTCAAAACATATTTCAACTAAAAACACATTTTAAATAACTTATTTTAAGAATTTTTTTATATATATATATAACTAAGTGAAAATATATTTTTTAAATTTAAAAAAAAAAATTCATAATTTATATATTTGATTATGAGTGAGTGCAAGATAATGAAGGATATTTTTGGCACACTGAAAAATCAGGTATCTCTCAACTTAATTGTATTTTTTGAGATACTTATACAAAATATCAAGCTTTGAGTAAATAAGATTAAATGTAGCAAATTGAATCACGTTTGCAAATATATAAGGTTTATGTATAGAAAATTTGTATAACTATGTCAAGTTTCATTTTTTCTAAAAGTCACTTTTTATTTTTTAGGCAAATGATAAGGTATATGTTTTTATGGGTGCAACCTTTGATGACCTAAATGATGCTTTCGGGATACAAAAATTTGTAGGCATGTAGAGAACATATAGCACTAGTGCAAAGCTATTTTTTGAAAATAAAATTAGGAAATTATTTTATTTTATTTTTATAATTATTTAAGTGATCATTCCTTTAAAATAGTAAGTCTTTTGTGGGTGCACCTTTTGAAGGTCTTCATAAAATAATCATGAAATGGGATTTTTATAGAATGTAGAGGTCAATGTCTTCTACTGCACCATATAATTTCTTTTTAAAATGATTAAGAATTGAAAAAATTATGGAAAAAAACACTAACAACACAATAGAAATTGAAAAAAAAATAGGAAAATATAATATTTTTTAATAAATATTAGATATTTAGAATCTGCAGAAAAATTGTTATTTATGTTTAGATTTCGTCAAAGATGATTGTGTGTAGCATACTGTAACGAGTGTGTAAACAAAGAAAAAAAATAAGAGTAATTATTTATTAGATTGAAGTTTGTGGGTACATGAGCTCCAAGAACCGAGGAGGAAGGTGTTTACAGTGTTTTTTGCAGGTGAGTGAGGTTCCGACAGATAATGATGTCGAACGAAGGGGGGGTGTCTCTGTCGCCCAACCCCCATAAGCTGAGGAAATGAAAATTGGTGAGATACCAATAAACCTGTCTGAAAGTCTGATCCAGGGTACAATGGGTACGGGTCAAAAGCCAGGGCAATGTATGTCAAAAGCATCCTTAATCCCATCCATGGTGGTTAGATATTCGAAACTGAGATATCAAATCCATTTTATGTCAAATCATGCTCTAATTGGTAAATTCATAGGTATACAACCATCGAAGAAAGCACTGATATGGTGGATCAACTCTTCATGGAAACCGAAAGGGCATTTTGATCTCCATTTGGGCTCAAAGGGTTTTTTCACGATCTCCTTTATCAGTCTAGAGGATAGGAACTGTATCTTAGATGGGGGGGCCTATTTCTATTATCTTGCTGGTTTGTTCTTGCAGCCTTGGAAAGAGAAATTATGTCATGAACAAGAGGACATGAGAATTTCTCTAGTCTGGATTAGGATGTACTCTCTTCCCAGTGAGTATTGGGACCCAAAAATATTGGAAGATTTGGGGAATTGCTTAGGTAAATTCATCAAGATCTCTGAACAAACAAAGATTCAACGTTACATTGCCTATGCTCAAATTTGTGTTTATATGGACCTATCTAAGGAGCTACCATAAGCAATTAGGATGATATGGGATGGTGAGAACTGGACGCAAACCCTAGACTATGAACAAATTCCCTTTAGATGTCGTAGATGTCATGAATACGGTCACTTATTTAAGGAATTCCCTCTAAAGGAACCTAAAATGAAGCCAAGGAAGGAAGGAGATCAAGTTGATCAAGGTTTTACAAAAGTCACATCCCAGAAGAGAGGAAGCCGAAAACATGAAAATCAAGAAATTCATAAGAAAATTGCTACCACAAATCCTTTCGGAGTATTAGGAGATAAGGAGGAGGAGACCTTGGAAACAATGAGCACCATGAATAAGGTCCCCAACCCGAAGAATGAAAAGCCTGACCAGAATCTGGTAAAAGAGTGAGAACTAGAAAATAATAACACAGATGAAAGTATGGGACAAGAATCTCAGGAGGAAGAGTATGGAACAAGAATATCAGGAGGAAGCCGAGGATATGGATCTAGGGGAATTGGATCTGGAAGGGATTGAAAAAGAATGCACAAAGAAATACAAAGGGTACGCTCCCCAGCAACAAGTTAGCTTCCTTAAGGAAGCTATTTTGAAATTAAGATCATCTAACCTATTGGGTATCAGCTCAGGCTCTTAAAAAGAAACAAAAAAGAAAGCTGAGGAGCAAGGGAGGAAGACAAGCTGAGAAACAAACAAACAAAGGGTTGCGGAAGTAGGAAGGAGGTTGGTCGATTCGAGACAATACCCGATAATCAAATATTCCCTAGGGTTTTAAGTTTTCCCAATGAAGATCCTCTCCTGGAATATTTGAAGCTTAAATAGCTCGAGAAAGAATAAAATTCTGAGTAAAAAGATTAAGAAGACAAGCTTGGCTAAAATCTTCTTGCAAGAAATGAAGTGTTTAGCGGATCAGATCCAGGAGCTTAAGGGGAGAATCTGGGAAAGATGTGAAAGTATGCAGATAGATGCAAGAGGTTTTTTCGGAGGTCTAGGTATCCTTTGGGGTCCATCTCGGGCTAACCTGAGTGGGTTTCAAGGGACTCGGTACTCGCTCACAACAGATTTTAGGGTTGTGGGTTTTCCTATCAAGGGGATGTTGATAAATGTATACGGTCCTTTAAGAGCAGGGGATATATGGGATTTCCTTGGCTATCTTAGAGGTTTGAGGGAGATCTTGCCCAATTCCCACTGGGCGGTGGGAGGTGATTTTAACCTAATCACTTTTTTGGAGGAAAAAAAGGGAGGAAGATGTTGTTTGGAGGAAGAATGTGATCATTTTAGGGAAACCATAAAGGACCTAGATCTGCTAGAAATCACTCCGGGGGAAGGCTGGTTTACCTGGAATAATAAGAGGTCCGGGGATCAACACATAGCATAAATATTGCACCGATTTTTAGTCACTGAATCAATAATAGACTTGGGAAGTGAGATCCATAGTGCGACACTTTCGGGAATGGGGTCTGATCACTGGCCAATTGAGCTTATGTGGAGTGGGATAGGACCACAATTTAAGTATTTGTTCCATTTTGAACATTTTTTGTTGTAGAATTCAAACTTTGAAGAAAATATTAAGTCCTGGCGGGGATACCTGCGAGAAGGTCAGGAGCATAGTATGTATAATTTCCAGCAAAACTTGAAGAGTTTGAAATCCAAGATAAAAAAGTGGAATAAAGAGGAGTTTGAGAATATCTTCCTTGAAAAGAGACGGATGGAGGTCCGTCTCCAGGAGATCCAGGCTATTGGGACAAATGAAGGATATTATCTAGCCTTGAAAGAGGAAGAGAGAATTCTGGAAGCTAAGCTACAAGAAAGGGAGAAATAGGAGGAAATTTTTTGGTGAAAAAAGTCCAGAATTCGATGGCTCCAAGAAGGAGAGAAAAACGCAAAGTTTTTTCACCACTCAATTATCTAGAACAAATTTCAAAATAAGATATTTTCACTAAAAAATGCAAGGAGAAAGGGTGGAGATGAGGGAAGACATTGAATCTATCTTAAACTCTCACTTCGTAGATATTTTAAGAGATCCTAGGAGGGATCACTTATAGGATATATAATCTATTACCAGAAGCTTCCTGACTCTGGTTTCCAATGAGCATAATTAGTTACTGATGAAAACCATCACTCTAAAATAGGTGCAGGAAGCGGTTTTTCAAATGAAGGAAGGGACCTGCCCGGGTTCGAATGGTTTTAGAGTTAAAATTTCCATCATTTTTGGGATATGGTCAAAATGGATGTGTGGAGAATAGTGGAAGATTCAAGGACATCAGGCTGCTTTCTGCCTGCGTTGAATGCCACATTTCTAACCTTAATCCCCAAATGTGAAGGAGTGGATACCCCTGATAAATTTAGGCCTATCAGTTTGTGCAATTTCATCTACAAAATACTAAAGTCAAAGCAAATAAACTTAAAACCATTATGCCATCTCTTATATCTCTGGAGCAGTCGAGTTTTGTGGAAGGAATATAGATATCGAATGGGATTATTCTAGTTCATGAAATTTTACACTCTCTAAAAACAAAAACGAAGCCCAGGTATGTTGGTCAAATTAAATATTGCATAAGCTTATGACAAATTAAATTGGCAATTTATTAGGAAAATGCTTAAAGCTTTTGGTTTTAATCGGAACTAGATTAACTGGGTTATGAATTTGGTTTATTCAAACTTTTTCTCCATCCTTGTGAATGGGGTTCCCTACGGAATCATTAAACCCTCAAGAGGAATTAGACAAGGGGATCCCCCGTCATCGTTTTTGTTTATTCTCATGGATGAAGGGTTGGGGAGATATATTTCGGACCTAAGAGATAGAAATTCCATAAGAGGATTAAGGGTGACCACTAGAGGGGAGAAACAAACCCACAGCAATTTTTCAATGAAACTATGCTAATGGGGCATTCCTCTGTTCAGAAGGATGGAAGTTTCAAACATTGTGTGGAACTTTTTGGCCGAGCTTCGAGTTTAGAGGTCAATGAAAAAAGATCTAAAGTTTTATTTTTCAACACCCCAGGGTTACTCGCCACAATATCTGTTGAATCCTAGGGTTTCAGGAAAGATCCCTTCTGTCCAAATACCTTTGAATCCCCCTAATCAACTCCATTGCTAAAAAAGGTTCATGGATTGATCTGCTTGATAATATAAAGAAACTTCTGGGAAATTGGATGTTGTGACCGTTAAACCTGTCTAGTCGCTTGGTTCTGGTTAACTTTGTTCTCCAAGCAATGTCGACTTATTTGTTTTCTTCTATGATGGCTCTAAAATCCATTCTGAGGGATCTGCGGAATATGCAAAAAAATATCTTTGGAGCAGAACCCAGGATCCCCAGAAATGGGCCTTGGTCAAATGGGACATAGTCTGCACACGCAAGTCGCAAGGTGGGATGGGGATTCATGACCCAGAAAAGGAAAGCATAGTGGCTAGGGCGAAACTCTGGTGATGTTGGGCAACTCACACCCAGGAACCCTGTGTTGGGACTATCGAGATATTATCTGATTCTCAGGAGATAAACCAGGGCCACACATTTGGAGATCAACATGGCAAGGTCAAAGCTTGGTTTAGGACCACATTTTTTGGGAGGTTCAAAATGGAAATATGGCTAGAATATGGGGGGATTCATGGCGACAACTCCCACCTCTAGGGAGGGGGGTGGATTTCCAACTCATCCAGGTGGAGTGTAGGTCCAGAGGCATTTCCAGGGTTAAGGATCTTTGGGAGGGGCAGGAACCCATGAACTCTTACCACTTTTGGGATCCATGAACCTAATTGTAATGGTTAGGTCCAAGGATGGAAGTCGATCATTTGGAAGAGGAACTAACAAACCGTAGAATCAGGCGGCATGAGGGTAATGATAAACTTCGGTGGGGTTACTCTTAGAAATGGTTTTTTTCTTTAAAATAAGCCTATAGCATTTTGATACGCAGCAACATGGACTAGGAGGACAAAACCTGGAGAACCTTATGGGAGAAGAAGGTATGGCCTGATATCTCAATTTTTTGTTGGCTAGTGCTAAGGAAAAAAAATTAATAGGAGAAAAATTACAAAAACGAGGGATGGTCGGACCATACCGGTGCTCCATGTGTGAATAGGAAGAGGAGACTTTCTCTCATCTTCTGGACTCTTGCAACTTCTCTTCGGCACTCTGGGACCATGGAGCAATGATCTTCCATCGTTCAGCTAGGTTATGACATAATTCGGTCGGATATCTAAAGGAATGGCTCAAAAAAACGTTTCCAAAACGGCATTCTTAACCTCCTTTGACAAATTCTCCATGTGTTTCTTATATGGGAAATATGGCTTGAACGAAACTCTAGAATTTTCAGGGAAAAGGCTAGTTTGGTCAGTAGAGTCTGGGATTGTATTACCAGTAACATGATTGAAGCAATTCTTACGGAAAAATGGGAGAATACGGATTGGGATCCGACTGGTAGTGAGAGGCATATCCTACATGTCTGGGGCTTCAGGGGTATTCTGACAAAAATAAGGGAAAGTGCAGAGAAGTTATGAAACATGCAAAGTCTTGATAGATGGCTCTCTCCTCCGGAGCGCCTATCCAAACTGAAATTCGATGGGGCGTCTAAGGGTAATCCAGGTTCGGTGGGTTATTATTTTATTATTCGTGACGAGTGGGGTGCCATGAGAGGTTTTAGTTATGGCTTCCTAGGCCAGGAGACCAACAACACGGGGGAAATCAAGGGAATTCTGCAAGGTTTGGAATGGGCAATGGAAAACTACAATATGCCGATGTTAGTGGAATTTGACTCACAACTTCTCATCAGCATGGAAAACAAACTACAGAGTGGCACCCAAAGTATTAAGGTAGCAGCCTCATGGCGTCTGGAAGGGCGGGTGGAAATCCTACGTAACCTTCTGATTAATGGGTTATTGTATAGTTTTCTGATGTAAGGCGGGGAGGAAACAAAGTTACGGACAACTTAGAAAACCTTGGAGTTAACACACGTAGGGCCGTAAGAGCAAAGGATTGGGACTTGAACCCGGATGGGACTGACCACGATAGGGGTAAGTTTCTTGAAGCACAGGACAAGGATAATCTCTAGGTGGATGTCAGGATGGGACACCATGCGTGTGGTAGATCATGCTAGCACATGGAGATGTGTGATGGAGATCGCTTATCTTAAGTAATGACCAGGCACCTCCTGAATAAAATCCGGCGTGTTCATACAATAAGCCCAGTCGACGGTGGGAGGTACAAATTGATATGAAGACTGTAAGTGGAAATGTTAAACGCAGAAATGAAAATATCCATTTACGAAAAGTGGAACAGAAAGGCAGCATCATAGCCTGGCATGTGAACATAATGACTAAGGGAAGGAAGATGTTATTTAGCAGGAAGCAGGGTGGTGGAGCGAGAGACATGAAATTGTTGTTTGTTTTCCCTTATGTTCCTTGTGCTAAACTCTAGAATTTGTTGAATTGTGCTAGTATGAAAAATATGGAGGGTGGCAAGAGTCGAGGTAAATATTTGTTTGATCAACCAGAAGTTCCCAAGCGATTGTCGAGGGTGCAAAGACAAGATCTTTGGGAATATCATATCTACGAACTAGAACTGCCCCTGGAGATCCAAAACCACATCGCAAAAATGGAGAAGAATCTTTGGCGGGAGTTGGACCACCAAAATTTGAGGGAGGAGTGCAAGAAGGCTAAGGAATGGATCCTCGACCCGCGTCATGCGGTTGGACATGTAAGTCAATATGAGAAGACAATGGCGGTGTATTGGCTGATGAAGAATTTAGTTGGTCGGGCGGAGTGGGATAGGAAAAATGTTGAAATGTGGGATAACGTTCAACATCCATGGAATTTTTCTATCTCAGTGGTTTTCAAGCGTGTGGAAGCAAAAGTGGATTTCCTTATCTCTCGCATGGGCTTCCAATATTCGCCTTCCCCTCCTCTTGGAGCGCCGAAACGAGATTTTAGGGTACCAGTCAAGGTGGTGGGCAGGACCTTGCTTATATTTTATTATAATTTATCTAAATGGATGGTTTGGGTAGGGTCATGTTATTAGTCTCTTTGTGTTTCTTTTGTTTCTGATCTTTGTAAGGTCAAGTTGTAAAGACTTATGGGCCTGGTTTTTTCCTACAATAATTGTCGCAAGATGTCAATTTAGATATGTTTTGTCTCAGGATGGCTTGGAGGATGAATGCTTGTTCCTGCAGGCAGGGGGTTTGATGGGAACCAAGTCTGTATCTTCTTTTTGGGTTTATGTGGGAATGGGGTAAGAGATTTTGGGTTCGTGAATTTTGGAGGAAGGGATTATGCTATTATCTTCCATATGATGATGATAGGCTCAGTAATGTTGTTATGTAAGGACTTTCAATGCTGTTAATATAATGTGAATACTTTTACTTACAAAAAAATATGAGTGCGTAAACAACGAATTCTTCATAAAATGGAAGAAATGCCCAATTAGCTATGGTTTATCATTTACCATAGCACAGGTTTGGTATTACCGAAGAAAAATCCATACCATACACATAGGACTATTGGTGACATGCAAGCAAGTGAATTGGCATGTTTAAATTCAAATTACATCTCTCGCCCTTGTAGAATTGGAAAATGCGTGCGCGTTATAGAACTACAAAATGCACGTGTGTTATAGAACTACAAAACGTGTGTGTGTTATAGAACTAAAAAACGTGCATGTGTTATGTAGTTTTATAACGCGCACACATTTTGAAGAGCTAAAAATCTAGCACTATATGTAATATATCAAATGTATGGATAATAGTTTATAGGGGGTACAGAAGGGTCAAGGGCCTAGGAGGATGTTGGGAGTTCAGGCGGAGATGGTTAATAGTTGAGAGGGGGTGGGGAAGGGTCAAAGGCCTAGGAAGATGTTTGCAGTTCAAGGAAGATGTTTGTAGTTCAAGTGGGGATGGTTAATAGTTGAGAGGGGGTGGGGAAGGGTCAAGGTCCTATGAGGATGTTGTAAATTTAAGTGGAGAAAGATGAATGAAATGGGAACATTATGGGTTACAAGGGTGAAGGGGAGTGGGGATTGAGAGAATTATTAGGAGGAGAAGAGGTGTTGAAGACGTATAGGTTTAGAAGCAGTACACGAGACTTGAGTGATGAAGGGGGATAAGGTGGAGCGGAGGAAGTGGGAGATGGTTTGATGAGAGAGAGGATTGGTGAATGGAAAGGTGGATATGGAGTATTAGAGGAGGAATAGGATGTGTTGGAGGAGAGAGGTGAAGGAAGGGGAAATTGAAGAGATGGGAATTAAAGCGATAAAAAAGAGAATCATTAGAGGAAATTTCAACTCAAAATGGGCCTCCTAAGAAAAATAACAAAATAATATTTATTAATTTTGGAGGAAGAAAAGAAAAAAACTACTTTTCTTGTTTGCATTTTCGACATATATCCCTGTGATTTCACTCAAATTTCGATCGAGAGAGTTTGCATTTCGCATCCAACGAGTACCCACTACGCATACTTTTGATGGACCCCGCTACCCCAAAAACAATAAATATCTAAAAAAACATGATGATGACATCATCATCACGTTTTTTCAGGTATTTATTGTTTTTGGGGTAGAGGGGTCCGTCAAAAGTATGCCAAGTGGGTACTCATTGGATGCGGAATTTAATTTCACATCCAATGAGCTCTCCCAATCGAAATTTGAGTAAAATCACAGAGAGATATGTCAAAAATAAAAATAAAAAAGTAGTTTTTTTTGTGATACCTATCCCCAAATTTATATTAAAAATTTGTTTAATACCTATACGGTATTTTAGATTTAAAGCAATTTCATTGGCTAAGACATGATGCCATGGAATTTCAATTATGGTTAAAAGGCCCATTTTGAGTTGAAATTTCCTCTAATGAGGGGTCATAATGAGGTAGGGGGTTGAGGAGAAGGGATAAGTTGAAAGCATAAAAGAAGAGAGAGAGAGAGAGAGAGAGAGAGAGAGAGATGTGGAGAGTGTGAGAGACAATAAGACATAGAGGAAGGAGGGGGAGTAAGGGAGGGATGGAAATAGAGTGAAGGAAAGAGATATTGAGGGAGTGATAGAAGGTGTGTGTGTGTGAGGGGTTACAGGGGGGTAGGCACAAGGAGAGAAAGGGGCAGGTTCACACATGTAGAGAGAGAGAGACGGTGTCAAATACATAGGGTGGAGGGTTGAGAGATGGAGAGAGAGGGAGGTTTTGAAAGAGAGAAACACGGAGAGGGAGGGTGAAAAGAGATAAGGATGGAGGGATACAAGTTGAGACAGGGAGAGAGACGAATAATTGCACATAAGGTTGGTAATTAAGGGAGAAAGGAGGGAGATATTGATAGAGGGAGGTAAATAGAAGGTGGAGACAGAGGGAGAGATAGAGGGAGTTTTTGAGAGAAGGGGACACACACACACACACAAAGATTATGTGGGAGAGAGGGGGATGGGTGAGCGACAGAGGGGGAGGGGGAGGGGTGAGAAATAGAGAGAGAGTGATGGAGGGAAGGATAGTGAGGGAAGTAGAGAGAAGGTGGAGAGAGATTATGAGATATGGGAAGTGAGGGAGGGGCACACACACACACACAAAGATTATGGGGGAGAGAGGGGGAGGGGTGAGCGACATAGGGGGAGGGGGAGGGGTGAGAAATAGAGAGAGAGTGATGTCAGGAGGGATAGTGAGGGAGGTATAAATAAGGTGGAGAGAGGCTTTGATAGATGGGGAGTGAGGGAGGGACACAAACACACATAGATATATATATAGAGAGAGGGAGGTTGTGAGAGATAGAAGGGGGAAAGACACACACACATACACATAGAGATAGTGAGAAATGGAAATACAAAGGTAGGGAGGGCCAGTAAGTAAGGCATAGAGGGAGAGTGAGTAAGGCACATGTGTATCCATCGAAGCCAAAAATATTATTTAGGGATTGAGTTTTGTATTTCCTCCCTTGACCATGTTGAGGCCTTAATACCCATATCTAATGCTCAAAACCTCTTAAAGGCATGTGCATATTTTCTTGGAGACCAAGCATAACTTGAGTAGGTCATCTGTGGTGCTTCAAGGAGTTGTTCATTAACATGGGTGCCTCAAATATTCCATTATGGCCTAAGGAAAGAGCATATCCCCTCATTCATGTCTCAAAGGTTCCAAACTTGCAGCTCAAAACCACCTAAGTATACTAACATCCATATTCATATTCCAAATATATCTATGAGATGCCATGTGTGATTTTTTAAGGCATCCTTCCTATCCATAGATGCCTAGAAGCTTTAGTTAGGGCCTAAGGCCATAGTTTCCTCCTGTGACCATGTCCATGGCCTTGAGATGCATACCTAGTGCTCAACAAATGATGATGGCATGCATATCCCGATTAAGATTCAAATGATTCACTTTTAATGTTATGTGCGGTGGTTGGAGGCATCAATTTTGGCCCTAAATGGTTAACAACTTCCTTTAAGGCCTAAGGACCAAGTTCCCCCCCCTACCCATGTGAAGGGGCCTAATAATTGTACTTAGTGCTAAAAATGTTCTAATGGAACTAGTATCCCCATTTCAAGGTAAATGAAACCATGGAAAGATCTATTGAGGTTGTTCAACACATCATTCTTGGCTCTAGATGGATAGAAGCATATTCTAGCTGCTAAGGCCTAGGTTTCCTCCCTTATTATGTCTAAGGTCCCAAGACACATATATAGTACTTAGAAACCCCTAATGGTTCCCATATCCCCATTCAAAACAAAATTATCAACATGAGAGGTCATCTATGGTGATTCAGAGTGTCGTTCATGGACCTTGATCCCTAAAAGCTGGTTTACAACCTAAAATTAAATCTTTATGTACCAACCACAATCTAATGCTTAAAATATCCTAATCATGGCCATATCCCAACTTAAAAATTGAGGATACCCTTAAGAGATCATGTGTGTTTGTTCGAGGTGTTTTTCTTATCCCTATATGTCTATAGGATTCCTTTAGGCCTTAAGGACTAGGTTTCCTCCCTCAACCATGTCTATGGATATGTTTCTAGTGCTAAGAGAATTCGACTACATTGCATATTCTCTCTTAGATGCAAAATATCACATACGGAGGTCCTATGTGCAGGTTTGATTCCTTATTCATGGACCTCAAGCCTTAAAAGCTACCTTTAGGGCATAATTATTGAGTTTCCCCCCTCAAGCATGGTCAAGGGACTGTGACCCATACATAGTCCTTAAAACCCCTTGATGGTGTCCATATTACAACACAGAGAAAAATTATGCTCTTGGGAGGTTAGGCATGGTTGCTTGAGATGTTGTTCTTGATGGTGTTAAAATATTACTATAGGTCCTGAGTCTTGATGATGCAAACTATTGTTTTTATTCATTTCCCTAGCCATGCACTAAAACCATTTTTTGTGGTTCTCCATAACGCATGCATGTTTTGCTTCTCTAAAACACATATGTGTTTTGCTTCTCCAAAATGCGTGCACATTTTGCTTCTCCATAATGTGTGCGTGTTTTGTTTTTCCATAACACGTACGCGTTTTGTAACTATAAAATTGTATGCATGTTTTGTAACTATAAAACGGGTGCATGTTTTTCCTAGCCTAACTTAC
Source organism: Pseudotsuga menziesii (assembly GCA_001517045.1). NCBI lineage: Eukaryota > Viridiplantae > Streptophyta > Pinopsida > Pinales > Pinaceae > Pseudotsuga > Pseudotsuga menziesii. The sequence continues at coordinate 24,674 of LPNX010183002.1, forward strand.
GTGTCATATGGCATGTCAGGCTTGAGATTAACCAAACCAAGCATTACATAATGTGAGCATGTTGTGTTTTTATATTTCATGAACATGTTTCCGAAAAATAGGATTGCATCTAAAAGGTCCCTTGACTTCTTGCATACACCCTTATATAAAAAATCAAATATTTTATATAACTTGTTTTAAGAATTCTTCTTTTTATATACAGGAAAGTGAAAAATATTTTTTATAAAACTAAAAAGAATTTCTTTTTATATATATGTATATTTGATTATATAAAAAATCAAATATTTTAAATAATTTCTTTTTCTATATATGACTAAGTGAAAAATATATTTTTAAAATTTGAAAAAACAAACATACAATTCATAATTTTATTTTATATTTGATTATATAACAAATCAAGCATTATAAATAATATGTTTTAAAAATTAAAAATTCTTAATAAACATTTTCGGAAATCTTTGATAATCTACTTGATTATTTATATAATCAAGCATTTAACCTCTTTTAACCATTCATAATAAACCTTCTTCAAGTTCTTTGACAATTTACTTAACGTTGTGTTGAAGGTCTTCACAAAATATCATATATATTTTACTATCAATTTTTTTTAAAGGATTCTTAGAATTTCTAATTCTGAAACAAAGTTACTTGCTTATGGGGTGAAACTATGACGAATTTTTTTTTGTTGAAGTCAATGCAAAACTAGTTTTAATGGTTTGGTCACTTCTAGTGAATGTGCCAAGTGTATAAAGTTTTGGGCTATATTGAATATTTCTTTCTTCAACAATTGTTATTTGTTTATAGGGTAAAATTATTATGATATATTTAAAATTAGTTATTAGTAATATTTGTTTTTGAAAAGTTTAAATTTTGTGATAGATATGTTTAAAATTGAAAGAGAATCATATTTTTGTTAATAAATTGGGGGAAGTAGATTTAATGTACATATACTATGAAAAAACAAACATGTGACAATTGGAAGATAAACTTAGAAGGGTTAGTACACAAATCGATTAGTATGCACCGGAGTGAGATAAATCCAATCATATATTCAAAATGTATATGCACAAAAATCTTATGTTTTAAATAGAAGTTTTTGTTAGGTTATATAGATTAAATAATAATTGAATACTAAATGGACTATTAGCACTTGTGTTTTATGTGATTTAGAAATCTTTATGAAAAACTCATTTTAATGAGGTAAATCCTTTAAAAGTAAAAGCATGGGAGACTTTAAGAAAAACAAAGCTATTACTAATTATAGACATGACTTATCAAGTGCTAAATTCTTTGACTCGTAGTTTTCCAAACCTTATGCCTTCTTTTCATGGCATACTTATGGCTTCTAAACGTATAAATTTATCGAACTCTAATTTAGTAATCTAAATAGTCACATATAAAGATAGAGTGAACATGCAAATTTTGGTTTGGAAGATTTAAGGGATGGTGATATTTTATTTATATATTAGCTCTAAATTTGTTTTTAGTTCATTTTATATAAATTAAGTCTAAATACCAAAATCTATACAATTACATATGAAATGAAGCTTTGACCTTAATCTGTGATAAATGAGACTATGTTTATGAAATGCGTAACCACAACCAAATTGTAGAAGATTTTTTTCAACATACACAATCTTAAATATATTACATGGTACAACTCATAAATATCATGGTCCCTTGGTATTGATGTGTTTGTCATAGAGCATCTAGAATGGGGTTTTCTTAACTGCGAACAATGGGGTTTTCTTACAGTGAGAACGAGGAATTAATTAACAATATATTATTATTTAAAGAACCACGATAATAAAAGATGGAATATTGACACGTCACATTACACAGTTGAACATTATAGAATGTACACAGTCTGACAATAGAAACGGAAGCAAGGGTAACGGGAATGCTCTGGGGCCAAAGAGAATGTAGATTTCGGAATCTGTAATGTAATAGATATCCAAGTAAATTGTAATTAAATTGTAATGGATAATCCAAGTCAAAATATGTTTCAACCAAATTGTAAGACATCCAACTCAATTGATCTTTGTTAAATTATTTCATCACTATTACATCACTTTTGAACTTTGTTAAATTATTTCATCACTATTACATCACTTTTGTATATATAATTTTCAATACAATATATATATTATTATTTAAAGAACCACGATACTAAAAGATGGAATATTGACACGTCACATTACACAGTTGAACATTGTAGAATGTACACAATCTCACAATAGAAACGGAAGCAAGGGTGACGGGAATGCTGTGGGGCCAAAGAATATTTAGATTTCGGAATCTCTAATGTAATAGATATCCAAGTCTTAAGTAAATTGTAATGGATAATCGAAGTGAGAATATGTTTCAACCAAATTGTAAGACATCCAACTCAATTGAACTTTGTTAACTTATTTCATCACTATTACATCACTTTTGAACTTTGTTAAATTATTTCATCACTACATCCAACTCAATTGAACTTTGTTAAATTATTTCATCACTATTACATCACTTTATGTTTCAAGAGAATTATTATTTCTTTCATCTTCTTTGAAGCTCTCAGGATTAACTTCTTCCATCTACCAACGGTCTACTTCTTCCATTTCCCCACAGTCTCTAGAAAGAACTCTAGGATTAACAAAAAAAATTGCCATCCATTTTCATTCAGAGAATTATTATTTCTCTCAGCTATCTCCAATTGATTTGTAGAAAGAACTCTAGCATTGACAAAAAAATTGCTATCCATTTTTGTTAAGTGAATATTATTTCTCTCAGCTTTATTGACGTTCTCATTGTTTTCTAGACCAACGTAGATCCAAATCCTAGGTTCTATCAAGCACCGAGATGGATCAAATCTCTCGAGGTGCAAACCTCTTCTTAGTTATCCATTGATTTGATTCAAACTAAAAGATACATCTTTTTATTTAAGGTCCACATATAATTTTATTATTAATAATATTTAATATTATTTATGGTCGACATATAATATTTTTTATTATTTTTTATTTTGTTAGGAACGAACATTGCATCATTTCCCTACACATGGTTTTAAAACCATATACAAGGCCCTCCTACAATCATGGGTTGTTTAGAATGTCTTGCACATGGTTTAAACCATGTGCAAGGCCAACATTTTTTGCGGATAATTAAATTGTGTGTATTTTTCTTGACCCACATATTTTTTTTATGAATAATTAAATTTTTACTTTTTTATTGTTTTGTTAGGTAGGAAGATTACAACATCTCCCCCATATTAAATTGTTTTGGTGGTCGACATTTATTTTGGCCTATTAATTTTTTTTTTATTAATAAAAATAACGTTACAAAAGTGATATTATTTTTTATTTTGTGTTACAAAATCTCTCCCATAATATTCACTATCACTATTATTTTCTTCCCACACGTTACAAACGTTACATCGCGTTACAAGATCTATATTCACTATCACTATTATTTTTTGCCGACATGTTACAAGTGTTATTAACGTTACATCACGTTACAAGATCTCTCCCTTAATATTCACTACCACTATTAATTTTAGCTAACATATTACAAACGTTACTAATGTTACAACACGTTACAAGATCTCCCCCATACTGGGTTGTAGAGCACCTCTCGACGCAGTGTCGAATGATCAATTTTGGATTGTCGCAGTTCATTCGCTTGGTTGTATACATTGAATGTAAGGTAGTTTTTAATATTTTCATCTATGCATATGTTTTCCGTAGTATACATCTTGCATGCTGAAGTATACATATATGCATCTGTTTTCCGCAATATACATCTTGCATGCCGAAGCATACATGAACCTTTATATATGATTGTGAACACTGCATATTTTGGCTATAATGCCTTTCTTTCACAGGTTTTTCTTGGTTGAATCTGTTATGCTTTACTTGAGAGGTAACAAATGTCTGATTGTTATAAGATATACAGAAAAATGGTGAATCTTCATGATATGTTTCTATGCTTTTGAAATATAGCCTAAATGGTCTTTCTCTCTCTCAAAATTTTGCATGAAAAATATTCCAAAACAATACCCTTAGCTGATATTATGGCATTATGCAAGGGTTCAACTAAGTTTTTTGTGCGCTTTATGATACATGGTCCTGAAATAAATTAATAATAATTGAGTAGAGGCTTGAGAACACATCTAATCTCATTTGAAGACGAATATGTATAAATATGAGATACCTTCTCGTTGTTTCCTAATCAGTTTTCCTAATGTTAGTTAAGGAAATTTAATCCGAGTCTTCATCCAACTTCTTTGCCTAAATCTAGCCTCCAAATCCCCAGCCCATCGTCAAATGGCCATCACAAAATCCAATATAGTTTTTATTAATTTATGTATTGTTTTGGAAAGACCATAAAATTACAGATGTTATTTTTTACCTTTGGGTGGTGGCTAAATCATGTGTTAACCATTAACCAAAAAGTACAACATTTATGTTTCAATTTCTATTAAGAATCGTGTCTATCTAATATTATATATTAAAATATAATATTAAAATGATGACAAAACACTATATTTATATTTTTTTAAAGATGTTAATGATTTTTTTAGTTTATATTACAAACAAAAATTCATATTCAAAGTTATGTATAATATAAAAAAAATACTAAAAAATGAAATGAAACATAACTTGCTCTAGATTGTAGAACAGGGCGCTCTGAAGATCCATCGCGAGAGCTCGTGACCTAGCCGCCGTGGGCGTCTCACCCTCCATGGATCCACTAGATCCACAGTCCGTTGAGGACAGGTTTCATTCCATCGTGGCTGCTATGCCTCCCGCTCAAGCCGCTGCGGCTCCCCCATCCAAATTTGTCAAACGTGCAGAGATCCCTGAAGTGAAGCTCAGCTCAACAGCTTCAAAGAGAAAAGCAGTTACCCTCTCTGAGAAAGGCCTCATAGGGTTATTCATCGGCCTTTGGCCCTCCCCTCGTTCAGTGGAGGTCTGGTTGAATAAAAATTGGAGAACCCTAATTCAGGGGGAGGTTCAGCAGATTTTCTGTGGAAAAGGATAGTTTGCTTTCATCTTTGAAAGGAAGGAAGATCGGGATTTAATCTTCAGGAACGAACCTTATTTCATGGGCCCAAGAGGCATGTATCTGAACAAATGGGATCTATCTTTCAACCCAGAGAAAGATATTCCAAAGGCAGTGCCTGTGTGGGTCAAGCTCCCTCACCTCCCTCTTCACTGCTGGAACGATGAGGATTTTTGAGTAATAGGGAACACCCTTGGGAAATATGTAGACAAATCTGAACCAAAAGCCCCAATGTTCTCCTGTGCCCGCATCTGTGTTGAAGTAGATATTGAAAAGGGTTTGCCGGAATCAATCCTGCTCTCCATTGACGGTTGGAATCATCTCCAAACAGTTGATTACGAGCAAATACCCTTTAAATGCAAGTATTGCCATGAATATGGCCATTTTGCAAAATCCTGTCCGAAAAAGCCTGAGAAACCCATCTCAGATGACCCCCAAAGTGAGGGATGGAATGTTGCAAGCGGGAAGAGGATTGCCAAGCCCTCAAAACAACAGAACCCCACGTCAAAGAGCCCCCCCGAAAATAGGTTTGAGGTCTTAGATGACGAGACGCAAGAGGAAGGAAACAAAGAAGCAACCCCTGAGATGGAGAAGATCCAGGATTCTGAACCCCCAGACAATGTTCCTCAGCAAGAAAAGGAAGACCAGGAAGAGGGTCTAGGAGCTATGTAGAGCCAGGAAAAGGAAGTTCTGGAAAAAGGGCCTGGGAAATCTACGGAAAGGAAAGAACAAGCGGCAACCTCTGAAGGATCCATCACTCGAGCAAGGGCAAGAGCTAGCACGGAAGAAGCAACTGATACCTCTATCAAAGAGCAAGAACCCCTATCTAGAAAAGGGAGGAAATCTAACAAAATCATTAGAGAGCAGGAGGCAGCAAGGGAAAAGGCGGTCGGAAAGCAAGCGAATCTGGATTTCTTAGTAAAAACCTCGCAGGAAAATAAATATCTGCTCACCACAGAAGAGGAGAAAAGGGAGAAAGATAAGGCCCTCAAGCAATCTAGGAAATAATGAAAGTAGTCTCCTGGAATTGCAGAGGCTTGGGAGGTGTGCAGAAACTAGAAGTTATCAAAAGGTTCAAAACAATGGAAGCCGCCTCAATTCTTCTCATCCAGGAGACTAAAAAGTTAGCTGAAGATAGTATTACCACCATCAAAAACATATGGCCAAAAGGGACAGGCATTGCCATCAGTGCAAACGGGGCATCAGGAGGGCTTCTTTGCTGGTGGAATTCAGACCAGTTCGCGCTGTGTTCAGCCATAGAAAATAGGAATTGGATTCTTATTAAACTTAAAAATAGAAAAAACAATGAGCAGTTTTGGATTGGGAATGTTTATGGCCCAACCATGAAATCTCAGAAGGAAAGCTTTTGGACATCGCTTGAAGAGCAAAGTGAAGACAAGAAATTGTTACCCTGTTTCATTGCAGGTGATTTCAACGCAACTATCTCTGCAGATGAACGAAGGGGAGGAACCAAGGTGAGGGATCCCTTTGGGGAAAGGATGGAGGATCTCATTTCTCAATGGGACCTCACTGACATTAAACCCAAAAATGGTATCTATACATGGAGCAATAGAAGAATGGGCCCCGGTTATATAGCTGCCCGGCTGGATCGATTTCTTGTTAGCACCCATCTCCTCAATCCTCTCCCGGAAGTCAAAATTTTGTGCTCAGCTGTCTCGGATCATAAGCCAATCTGTGGAAAACCTGGGACCTCTTCCATTTAGATTCAACAGAATATGGTTGGAATCGGACGAAGTTTGGGCTATCATCTCTAACACCTGGCGCTGCTTCATCCCAGGTACCCCATCTTTTTCCTGGGAACAGAAATTAAAAAGGGTCAAGGAAGCTCTCAAATCGTGGGAAAAAACCCAATTTCAAGAACCTATGGAGAAAAAGAAAAACATAATGAAGGAAATGGAACAGCTACAAAAAGAAATGGAAGTTAGTGTGATCACCAAGGAACACCTCCTCAAGGAGATTGAGCTAGAAACGCAACTTCAAAAAATCCTTAGGCAAGAAGAGGAGGGATGGAGGCTCCGCTTGTGAATCTTCTGGCTGAAAGGGGGAGATCTGAATACGAAGTTTTTTCAAAATCAATGCAAGGACAGGCAACGCTAGAACACTATTAGGGAACTCAAAGACGATGATGGAGCAGTCATCCAAGGGCAGGCGGCCATCGGCACAGAGGTAAAAATTTTTTTGAGCATTTATATAATGATGAGGAACCAACCAGTCAACGCCTTATGGAAGAGATGGTCTTCGATATTCCTTCCCTCATCAGTCCTGAAGAAAAACTCAGGCTCGAATCCCCCATCTCGGAAGAAGAGGTTAAAAAAGCTATTTGGAGCCTCCATCCGGATAAAGCCCCAGACCCGGATGGATTTCCCATTTGCTTCTGCAGAATTTTTTGGCCTCTTATCAAGAGAGACTTAATGCGTCTCATGTCCTAGATGGCTAAAGGAAACATGGGGGGAGCCACTAATTCTACCTTCCTAGCTTTGATCCCTAAAGAGACCAACCCCACTTCTATTAAAAGATTCCGGCCAATGTCTTTATGCAACGCATCATATAAAATTTTCTCTAAAGTTCTCTCCCTGAGGCTCAAACACATCATTCCCTCACTTATATCCCCTAACCAAGGTGGCTTCATCTCAGGCAGGCACATCAGTGACAACATTCTCCTAGTCCAGGAAGCTGTTCATTCTAGCACCAAGAGAGGTGAGCCTGGGATGGCCATTAAGTTGGATCTGGCCAATGCCTTTGACAGGATGAGGCATTCCTTTATCCTCTTGGTTTTAGACAGATTTGGGTTTCCTCCTGCTTTCATCAATCAAATTCACACTTGCATAACTTCCCCCTAGATAGCTCCTCTTATCAATGGTAGACCCTCAACTTTCTTCAAAGCCTCCCGTGGGGTGAGGCAAGGATGCCCGCTCTCCCCTTTTGTTTATATCCTGGTTGTTGACTCCCTAAGTAGAAGACTGGCTAGACTTCAAGCCGAAGGATCTCTCCCGGGCCTGTCCTTTCGAAATGGAGTCAACCCCATCAACCACGCCCTATTTGCAGATGACACCATCTTCCTGGGAATAGCTTCCACCCAAATTGCTAGGAATTTTCTCCGCCCCCTGGACTCTTTCCTCCAAGCCTCAGGAAGCTCAGCAAACCTGAACAAGTGCCAAATCTATAGCTAGAACTGCCCTACCCCAACTCTTCGTAGCATATCCCAAATCCTTCAAATCAAAACCAATCCTAACTGGACCCATTTTATTTATTTGGGTATCCCTGTGGTCAAAAAATCTATGAATTCCTCAATGTGGAACCCGGTTGTCCAAAAAATCAAGGATAAGATCCAATCTTTGGGATCGAAGTGGTTAAACTTAGCAGGGAAAACTGTCTTAATTCAGTCCATCCTGTCCTCCTACCCCATCTATACAAGCTCGATGGTTCTGGCTCCCAAGAATATCATTAAAAACATTAGTAAGGAGATCATAAGGTTCCTTTGGCAGGGAGAGAAAGTCCAATCAAAGAAGTTTCACTTGGTAAAGTGGGACACGGTAAAGCGTGCTAAAAATCATGGAGGATTAGGCATCAGAGATCCAGAGCTCATGAACAAAGCTATGGGAGCCAAAATGATCTGGAGATTGGTCTCGGGAAGAAAGGATTGGTGGAAGGAAGTCATCAGAAAAAAGTATATCAGAAAACCCAGGTCAAAAATGATGGACAGCGCATGGACAGGCAAAGTGTTAGAATAATCAACCCATAGTATTTACCCACTTAGACATTATTCCATTTATTTTGTCTTATTTGCCTAGTCCATGAGTCCCACCATGTGCAAGTTGCTAATTGCCTATCCATAGAGGTCAAACTTGCCATTATTGACTCATGGAGCGCTTGGGAAAGCCTTAGGAATAAAATCTACTTTATTCTTGGCCTCCTAGGCACCCTTCTGCTTTTTCTGCTTTATTGCCTGCTTTTTCAGTGTTTTAAGGCACATAGGAAAGCAAGACTAGGTGAGGTGAATCAGCTTTGTTGCCTCTTCCTCCTCCACTCTTTCCTCCATGCAAAAGCATGTATGAGCTACCATTTGACCACTCTTTAGCTTTCCCATGCGCCCTTGCTAATTCGTTGGGTCCTTGATATATTTGGGATCAGCTTTTTACACCTATGGGGGATTTGCCTATTTTGGGTAAGCCTGCCTTATGCTAGATTTGGATGCTTCCTTATGCATTCAATTTGCTCATGTATTCTATATATTCAGAAGCCTATGTTATTACAGGGTTGGCTATTGCACACTCAGTTAATATAATTTTGTGTTACAGCTCCATATTCAGTCTCCATTGTTGATAATTTTGCATGATCAATTGTTAATTGTTGTGGGTGAAATTAATCTACTGCAGGCCTGAATTTCTACACAAAGGAACAACTCTATGGCAGCTTTACAAAGCATCCATCATCATTATAAAAGAAAATTGCTACTGGATCCCAGGGAACGGGAAAATAATTAATGTCTGGTCCAGCAGAATTTTAGGGCATCCTCCTATATCCTCGCTGCCAAGTTTGGCTCCTCTAGCAGAATGGGCGAGAGGCCAGGCGATCCAAACTCTCTTCGACCTCTCTCACTGGGACATCTCGGGACAATGGAGTGGCTGGAGAGAGCTCACTCCTTCAGCACACTTGGCAAATGCTGCATCTTCCCTGCGCTCATGTCTTCACGGTCTCTCCCCATCGCGAGTATCAGAAAAGGGTCGCCTTGGTTGGGGGCTAGCAGGTCAGTATAGTGTTAAAGAAGGATACAAGACAATTTTAGCAGAACTGAGCATGGGGGAGAAAATTTGGAAGAAGGTGTGGCACCTTGACAGCATCCCAAAAGTAAATAGCTTCACTTGGACTCTATTACATAACAAGCTGTTAATAGCTGAGAACTTGCGAAAACGAGGCATTCTTGGTCCCTCTCGCTGTGCCCTGTGTGGTTTAGCCGAAGAGACAACCAGCCACATCTTTTTCCAATGCAAAGTCTCTTTACTAGCTTGGGAGATCGTCCTTCCTCCGAATTTCAGGAGAGTCCTGCCAAGCTCAGCGACCCAGCTCTTCAAAGATTGGACGAGCTACTTTTCTGGGTCTTTAAACAAGAAACCAACTTTGAGTCACCTCTGGGCTTCTCTTCCAAAGAATCTCTGCTGGCAGCTGTCGTTAGCAAGAAATCGTGCCATCTTCAAGGAAGAAAAAGCTATCCCGGTCATCATAGCAGAAAAAACCATAGGAATGATATTAGAGAAGTATGCCTCAAACAACATCGTCTTCCCTATGCAAGAGTCCATCCCTGAACCATATGCCACTTGGTGCAAAAATTTTCTGAAAGAGGGAAGCTCCCTTCAGTCCAAAAGCATCATAGGAAGAGTAAGGCATCCTAGGCGGACCCTTCCCTGGGAAATTCTCCTTTCTGATAACGAATTCAAGCACTGGCTCAAGGAAAAAGAGTCCTTTTCCTTTTTCTTTGATGGTGCTTTGAAAGGGAACCCAGGGGTGGCAGGCGCAGGGGGGATTCTCTTGAATCCCAAAGGATATGTTGACCAGACCTTTGCCTGGGGGCTTGGGAGAAGAACCAATAATGAAGCGGAATGGCTGGCCCTTATTCAGGGTCTCCATCTCTTAAACAATAAGAAGATTAGCAGGGTTCTAATATTTGGGGACTCACGGCACGTCATTTACAAGTTGGTAAATGGATATCCTACAGGAGCTATCAATTGTCGTCGGTTAGATGGGAAAGCCAAGCTTCTCATGTCCAACTCCTATGAGATTTATCACATCCTCTGGAAAAACAACACAGCTGCGGATAGTATGGCCAATGCGGGAGCCTCCCTTCCGCAAGGGCTTTATAGTCAGAATGGAGCCCAGCCTTCTCTCAAACCTATTCCTTAATGAGGCGCTGGATGCACTCCCCTCGCTTAACTACTCCTTGGATCTTCCTATTAATGCACTTAAATCTCCCTCATCTCAAAAAAATTTCCTTACCCCACCCTCATTCACCTCCCACTTTCTTCTCTCCCTCTCCCTATTTTTCTTTTCCCCCCTCCCCCTCCTATCTCCTCACCCTCCTTTCTTATCCCCTCCTCTTTTTATTCCTCCCCTCCTCCTTCATATCCCCCCACTCCGATTTGCCCCTCCCCTTAGCAGCTGGCTCCATTCTCTTTTCACCGGCTCTATAGAATTAATGGCCCGTCCCCTCAGCATCTATCTCATGGCCGCGTGGATTACGGCCTGCTCTGCCCTCCTTTCGAGCCCTCCCCGCATTAAAGTTCTTAGGCGGTGGGATTATTGCTATCCTCCCCTGCACGTATGCTCTACCTCCGGGCCTCTCCATATGTCGCTCCATAGCGAAATCATGTATTCTCTCTCGGTCTTGGATCAGTTCGGCTCCCATGACAAGCTTCGAATTCTTCAGGAGGTGGTGACTGGTATTGAAAGAGGCCAGTTGCACGACATTCCTTGGCAGGCTCTCCCCTTGACCCACTCTTTTGTGAAGGAGAGGCTGGCATTTGCAGCCTTCTCCAACTGCCACTGTAATTTCACCTCTGCGCTGTGGCTTCGAGGCTCTGGTTCTAGTATAAACTCCACTCTCTTTGGCAGTCAGCGTCACATTTTAGGCTGCAATTGTTCTGGGTGGCAGGAAGGCGCGGTAGGAACTTTGGCCTACTCTGGCAGACAGGGGGGTTCGGTGCTTCAGCAAGAACTGTCAGTGCTGAGTTGCATCCTTAACTGTCCTAAGTTTGAGTTTTCGAACAACACTGCTGATCCTCTGTTCAGACAGTTCGATTGCCTAGAAATCTCCTCTGATTCTGGTAGGATGGCACAACCTGGGGACAATGCAGGCATCCAGGATATCAGGAAAAATTTGCGGCGTCTGTATGAGTTAATTTCCATAGGAATTATGGATAACAGGGAGGTTTCCCAAGACATTAAAAATATGGAGGACATTTTTAGCTACACTTCCCTTCAAATCAGCAATCATGACTCTAGGATCGATGATAATGAAAGCACCTTGCGTGAGATGCCGGGGAAGGTGGATAGGATTCAGGAGGACCTTGCACGGCTCATCTCCATGAATCAAGGCAGCAGGATCAATGGAGCAACTGTTGAAGCGGAGCGTCCGATGGAAGAAGAGTCAGTTGTGTAGCCAAACCACTTCAGAGGCCATCTGTAATATAGTTTTTATTATGAACACATGTTTTTTTGTCTCCTATTATGTAAGCAATATATAAGGGTGTATACTTCCCGTGCTGTTAGTTATCATGGAAGAATTATGTATGCAGCTTTTTGGACTACGTCTAGATCTAGACTCCAGTGCTCTGCCTTTGATCTACAGGATTATCCTTCCTCTTTTTTGATCTGTACTGAATGGCTGTGCACAGCCCGTTTATAATATACTCTTTTCTGTTTCTGTTAAAAAAAAATATAAAAAAAATACTACATTTATATATTTTATAAAGATGTTAATGATTTCTTTGGTTTATATTAAAAGCAAAAAATTCATATTCAAATTTATGTATAATATAAAAAAAAAAGGAGCAAGTCAACGTACTTGCTTACTTAATAGTTGAAAACAAAGTTACACCTTCTCTTGCAAAAGCCTGTGGAAATTTCAGGGACATTGCCACCAATTCAACCCTATAAGAACAATATCCCGAGCTAAATGCATCACATATTCACGCATTCCATCACAGCTACAAGAAACAATTCTTACAAGCCATCAGAGACAATGCAAACACAGAAGAAACACCAAGCACAAGGTAGGGACTTCTAATAAAGATAGGCATCCACTGTACTGAGATATTTCCTGCCAATGCACAGAGACAGAGACATGAACTGCTGAGGGACATAATAAAATGCAATAAAAAAAAAGGGGCTTCAAAACCTGCATACCTGCAACATGCAACAAAGTATTGAAGTATCAAACTACACATGAACATCTACTTTCTATCATGATTTCATTCATTATGCATAATTCTGTCAGCGGACAAATTCCATCAATGGATAAATTCACTTGAGAGAAAGCATTTCTATACTGAATGACAAGACAACTGCCATCAACAATAGCGGCAATTCACTTGAGAGAAAATAAATTCTATACTGAATTACAAGACAACTGCCATCAATAGAGCTACAGAGGAATTCACTTGAGAAAAAAACATTCCTATATGGAATTACAATTCCAGTGAGCCGTGCCCGGCGGCCATTCAAAATCAACAAAAGAGGAACGTCATTAATACTAATGCATACAACCACACTACTCCTTAGAAAATCACTTCGGATATCTTGTATGAAATGATTAGATTATGCACTATATTAATTATAGTGTATCCCGATTCTTTCTACATAAATCGATAATATCCTTCACAACTTATTGAGCGATAAGAAAGAGACGAGGTCATGAAAACACAACTGATTGATATTTTTCTACAGGTATCCCTACATTTGCAACTGCCATGCTCATGTTGCTTAGTTGCTTCTGATATCAGTTGGGCCTAAAATTCTGTCTTGGAAGTATCTTGTATATGGTCCATAGGAACATATTGAACCGCATTATTATCCACCATTAACATCTCTTCACATGATTTCCAATGGATGTGACCATCCTGAAGAATATCAAGCATATTCATCTCAGAGGGAACTACTTCTCTGATGTCATTCCTGCCGCGTATGGTGGATGGAGTAAGCTGGAGTATCTTGTAGTCTTTGGAAATGAACCGAGTGGAAAGATTATGGGAGAAATAAGAAACCTCAATTCATATGAAGGTGGAATACAACCTGAAATTGGGAAGATAACGAATCTTGTTCATTTAGATATGTTGGCCTGTAATTTTCCTGGTCCTCTTCCTCCTAAGCTTAGTAATCCAGTGAATCTAGATACAATGTTTCTGCAAGTAAATCTCCTCTCCGACACAATTCCTCTAGACATGGGTAACCTTAATAGCTTGAAATCTATGGACCTTTCAAACAACCAGCTGGTAGGAGAAATACCAGAAGAGTTCTCCCAGCTGAAGGAGATGACCCTTCTGAATCTCTTCAGAAACAACCTTTATGGAAGTATTCCTTCCTTCATTGATGACCTACCCAACCTAGAATTTTTGCTACTATGGGGAAATAACTTCACTGGCGGGATTCCTAAGAAGCTACGGAGAAACTTAGATATTTTGGTGATGGATATATCTAGCAACAAGCTTGTTTTCTTTATTCCTCCAGATCTATCCGTTGGTGGGAAGTTACATAAATTGATTTTGCTCCAGAACTCATTCTTTGTCCCCATTCCTGAATCCCTGGGAAACTGTAAGTCACTTACCAGAGTCCGAATGGGAAAGAATTAATCGAATGTATCCATCCCAAAAGAGATGCTATACCTTCCCAAGTTGGAGACGATTGAACTCCTTGATAACTATTTAAGTGGTAGGCTTGCCGGCTAAAATTACGGTGACCTCTAAGTTGGGAAAATTGAACTTGGCTAACAACAAGCTCAGTGATCCTCTTCTGGAAAGCTTCACGTTCTAAGAGTTATGTTTCCAAGGATGAATTTTTACCAAATTCTAGGAATTCATAAACCTCATTGAAGCTCAATTTAAGCAAAAGATAAAGTGTCTTCCATCTAATGGAGTAAGAGAATACTTAGTAATGACTTCTGCCACTTTTTTCGCTCTCATGGTATCTCTCGGCAACAGATTGTTTCTTATACTCCTATACAAAATAGTGTGATTGAGAAAGAATAGGGTTATCATCAATGTTACACAAGGACTCATCCCTCGGGGTGTAGGGCGTTCCCCCCTCACTCCCTATGCCCCGGGGACTCAGCGACTCCCAACGAAATGTTTCCTAACATCCCCAAAATCAGGAAACTCTTGGAAACACACAAGGGAGCACATCCCCTTGTTCTGCAGCGCACTCCAGTGAAGGATGGCTCCCACATGCTCCCTCCCAAAACTGGGGTGCTCCTAGATGCCCCTCATGATTTTCCCAATTTCAGTTTAAAAAAATAATACTTTTAATTGTTGTTGAGTTTCTACTTTAGGCTTGGTCTTTATTAATTTACTGTTTCACTATTTTAACATGCAATATTGTTGATTCAATTCTTCAATTACAATGACTAAAATCATAAATATGAATATCAAGATTCAAATGACAAATTTGAAAATTATCATGATGAGTTGTATAACTTGTTTGTATTATTAATTTTAGTATATTTTGATTTACATTGCACAATGATAAATTTAGTATTTAGTATTTATTATTTACTTTTAGTAATTTATATGGGATGAATCATTGAATTGTTATTGCTGGGATTTAATAATTTATAATATTAATTTTTATTATGACCTGGACGCCCCCACTGTAACGTCCCCAACCCTTCGACTGACGAAGATGACACTACCATAATACTATCTACCCGGGAAACTATCCCCATGAACATACACATAATAAAAATTGGAATGCTTTGAACTAGAACATGCATAGATGCATAATTATTTATCATACAACGGAAGTAAACTACATTCCATTCAAGCATTTAGCATGTTCATCATTTCATTAAACAACAAATACAACTGCAGAGATGAAATAGACAAGAATACATCTCTTATGAGGAAGCTCATCCGCAACCAGCTATGCCGCTGCAACGTTCCACCCAACCAGAGGCTGGTGTCCTCATCGATCTCTCAGCATCACTACCACCCCTGAGTTGGGCATGATTCCCCAAGGAAAAGGAAACTAACCAGGCTCACACATAGCCAAAGATATGTCAAAAATCAGTCAAACCAAAGCTATGTTTTGGTTTATCAAACTGCTAAGGGGATGGAAAGGCTTGTTTGGTAAGCTAGTGAGCTCAACCATAGAGCTATGGACACCTACACAAGATCTGACTTGGATTTCCCAACATGTACACAACCAACACAAGGAACCATCCCCTTCTCTACCATACAATCCCTCAGGATATGCATTCCCTTCCAGTCCTATTCAGGATGTGTAGTAAGGAATAATCATCCCTCAATATCTCTCAGTGAGGTTCCTCATGCACTAGGTTTATGAAGCAACTTACTTCTTCCAATCCTAACTCAATACAGACCAAAGCACCAATGTATACACAACAATTACACAATTTGTGGGTTGAGGAAAACGGTTTGGCAACAAAAATGAATTGCCCAGGTGGGTGAAAAAAAACCACTAACAATAAGTCGTATCCCTGGGACATTTTGGCCCTAACGTTGCCAAAAATTAAATCCATACACAATAATTACAGTGTTGGGCATGGACAAAAACGTTATGGAAGCTAAAATCAGAAATTAAAAATGCGTAAAATAGCCCCAGGAGTCAAAATTGAGGTTTTTAGCCTGGAAACCAGTGGAGAAAAACACCAAGGAGAGAAGTACGATCTCAACAATCATTTAGTGACACAACAGAGCCAAAATTGACCTCTGCCAAGACCCAAAACATATTGTTGATTTCTGAAGGCGACTATGGCAATACGGGAGCCAAAACAACTGTTATAAACCCCAAAAGCATTTATAGTAGGAAAATGAATCTAACATGAAGGATGAACACACAGGAAGCTTTAACTACATGAAGGAATCCCACGTGAAGGGGAATGGGTGAGGAAAATGGAAGTAATGGGTGAGTAATGGCTTGGGCATGCTTTGCCAAGCATTTACTAGCCCCACAAGTCAGAAAAACGTTTTCCAAAATCTGATGACTTCTTCCATTCGAATTTATGACTGCCATACTCTTCCCCATCCCCATGCATTAACTAACTCAACCATTTTTGGAAGAATTAAATGATTGGGTGAATGAGACAAGAAAGGTAGTTGACAGTTTGATGGGTTCTCCCTTTGACATTTGGATTTTCCCCATTGGCCCCAAAGGTTAAATATTTCTCCCTCCTTATCCTTAGGAAATCATTCCCCATCTCTTTTAATGTTGCATAGACATATCTGGTTGTGGGTATTTTAATTAAAATGCATATTTACATGATGCCAAAATTATAATGTGCCGGCTAGCACGAAATACCATCGGCAACCATTTTAATCGTCGGAGCATAAAACGTTAAATTGATGGTGGGGATTTTTTATTTAGCTCCACACCATGATTAATTACAATATATACATCATATACATTTAATGCAAACGGGGTCAAAACTGGGGTGTTACATTCCCCTCCCCCTTCAACAGCACTGTCCTCGGTGCTTTACAAAATTGAACAAAATGCTACACTGGTACCGCCTCAGTGCTCCGCAGAATTGAACAAAAACAGATGTGCCAATCGCATGGCATCCTCCAGCTCCCACGTAGCCTCTTCAGGACCCTAGTGCTCCCATTGCACCTTTACCTTCCATATGGCTCGGTTCTGGAGCATTGTGACCTTCCTGTCGAAGATGCGCATTGACTCGATTTGGAACTCTCCCTCGGGTTCCACCTGAATCACATCCCAATTTATAACATGGTTAGGATTATGTACATATTTCTTAAGCAAAGAAACATGAAAAAAAATATGAGCTCTAGTGCTAGCAGGAAATGCAAGTCTATATGCAACTGGCCCTATTCTTTCAAGCACTTCAAACGGCCCACAATATCTTAATGACAGCTTGGCACAACTTCCAAGATTCAAGGAACTCTTATTTTCCCTCACTTTGAGGTAAACATGATCCCCAACATTGAACTCTCTGTTCACCCTATTCTTATCTGCATAGGTTTTCTGTCTGTCCTGGGCTACTTTCAGATTATGCCCGATCTTTACAACCTCTTGCTCCATCTCCTTGAGCAATTCTGGATTATGCCCGATCTTTACAACCTCTTGCTCCATCTCCTTGAGCAATTCTGGACCAACAACAACCCTGTTCACTAGATTATCCCAAGTTATTGGTGTCCTACACCTTCTTCCATACAAAGCTTCATACGGGCTCATCCCCAAGGATGCTTGCTACCCATTATTATAAGCAAACTCTACCAAGTGTAAGTAATCTTCCCATTTGGTTCGTTTATCTATCACATACATGCGAAGCATGTCTTCAAGCACCTGATTAACTGTCTTTGTCTACCTACCAGTGTGAGGATGGTAGGAAGTGATGAAATTCAACTTTGTACCCAAATCTGCAAACAACGCCTTCCAAAAATTGGAAGTGAACTTGACATCTGTGTCAAAGACTATTGCCTTAGGAAATCCATGCAATTTGAAAATCTCTTTCATGAATATCTTTGCAATATCATCAGTCTCATCCATAGACTTAACTGGTATAAAATGTGTTGCCTTTGTCAACTTTTCCACCACAACCATGATGGAATCATGTTGTCTCCAAGTCATTGGCAATCCTGTAATAAAATCCATGGAAATAAATTCCCATTTCCATTCTAGAATTGGCAAAGGCTGCAACAAACCTGCAGGGCTTTTTTTCTCAACCTTTACCTGCTGACATTTCATGCACCTTGAAATATATTCGTCCATGTCCATTTTCATTCGTGGCCAAAAGTACTACTTTCTGGCTGTAGCAATTGTCTTTTGATATCCTAGGTGACCAGAATATGGAGCTTGATGGATTTCATCCATAACAACTCTCCTCAACTTTGCTACATTTGGAATATAAATTATGCCTTTATAAGTAAGAAGTTCGTCATCTTCCAATTTATATCCCTCATACCTCTTCTCAAGGATTTGTTGCTGCAATTTATCTTTTACCTGGTCATACAATTCATCTCCAGCAGTATGATTAACAATCTGTTGCCTCAAATCTGGTTGGCAAATACTAAGAGATGCCACATGCATTTCCTGCACCTTCCTGTTGAGCGCATCAACTAATTTGTTCTCTTTCCCCTTTATATGCTTGATTTCAAAATCAAACTCACATAAAAAATCCAGCCATCTCGTTTTCCTAGCATTCAGAGTAGGTTGATCAAACAAATACTTCAGACTGCAATGGTCTGTCCTTAGCTCAATCTTCTGCCCATCAAGTAATGCCTCCACATATTGAGAACATGTACTATGGCTGCAAGCTCGAGATCATGAGTGGCATATTTATTCTCATGCTCCTTCAGCTTTCTTGATTCATAACATATCACGTGGTTGTATTGCATAAGAAATCCTCCCAGTCCTTGTCCGCATGCATCGGTACACACCACAAAATATATTTCTAGGTGTGCAACTTTCAAGACTGGTGCACTTGTGAGAAGATTCTTCAATTGCTGGAAGCTTTCTTCACACTTCGAT
Organism: Pseudotsuga menziesii; assembly: GCA_001517045.1. Taxonomy (NCBI): domain Eukaryota; kingdom Viridiplantae; phylum Streptophyta; class Pinopsida; order Pinales; family Pinaceae; genus Pseudotsuga; species Pseudotsuga menziesii. The sequence goes on from LPNX010183002.1 coordinate 43,955, forward strand.
GTACATTCAAACTTTATACCCTTCCTTTGCAAGGAAGTGATGGCATGTGCAACCTTGGAGAATCCTTCAATGAATCTCCTGTAGTATCGTGCAAGTCCCATAAAAGATCTTACATCTGTCACATTCCTCGGAGCAGGCCAATTCATAATGGAATCAATCTTCTCAGGGTCTAATGATATACCCTATTATGAGATAATGTGACCCAAACACTAAATTGTATCTCTATAGAAGTCACACTTGCTCAACTTTATACACCTTATGTTCCCTGAGCAATTGCAAAGTCAATCTCAAATTTTCTTCATGCTCTTCCTCATTCTTAGAATAAATAAGAATGTCGTCAAGGAAAACAAGAACAAACTTGTCCAAATACCTGTTGAAGACACTATTCATAAGGCATATAAATGTAGATGGTGTATTTGTGAGACCAAATGGTACCACTACAAACTCATAATGTCCATACCTTGTTCTGAATATTGTCTTATGGATGTTTTCATCTTTGATTCTTACCTGATGGTATCTAGATCTCAAGTTAATATTGGAAAATAGCTTTTCTCCTCTCATTTGATCAAGGAGGTCATCAATCCTAGGCAGATGATATTTATTCTTCACTGTGACTTTGTTCAACTGTCTGTAATCAATACACAACCTGAGTGTACCATATTTCTTCTTCACAAATAGAACCGGTGCTCCAACCTTCCCTCTTTTGACAAGGATATGCAACCTTGTTGTTGTAGAGGAAAGTTTCCTATGTCTAGGGTTTAAGAGGCCATCAACGTACTAGGGTTGAAATCTGGATGCAAATGGTTCTGCAAGCAAATATAAATAAGATCCAGAGATTATAATGGTTCAAACCTTAGCCAAACGAAGGTTAATCAAAGAAGCCCTTCAATCCTCCTCTTGCTCCAAGAGACCAGCAAAACGAGTTATACCATCCTCAAACCAATATGACCACATATAAATAAATGATAATCAAATAAACATGAAATAATAATCTGATTAACATCGTCATATGATCAAAAACAGAGATTCAATCACACATTGAACAATGATTTGGGAAGAAGAAGGACATCACATCTTTATTAATCTTGAAAATAAGTACAAATATACCTTCTCTTCAAGTTGGGCACCTCATGAAACCTTGATCTGGTTCTGTTGCTTCTCTTCTCCAAGGAAGTCAACCTTTAAGCTCTGCAACACAAGGAGAAAGCTTCTAGGGAAAAGGTGTGGGAAAAGAGAGTCACAATTCCTCCATAATGATAATGAAAAAGTTCAAGTCTTCTCTCATGGACCTCCCTACCTCTATTTATATGCTTGTGAAAAGATAGGGTTGATGACAAAATAGTTACAACTCAAGGAGTCAGTTGCATAACCACCCAAACTACCCAAACTCCGAGAAACTTATTTTTTTGACATCTATAGGACAAACACGCGGGTTGCAGTAACAATAGTCGCATGTGCAGGAGGTACACATGGGTTGAAATCTAAATAGTTGCATATTTAGAGCACACATAAGTATTATATAGACAAGTCGCATACAACACGTGGGTTTCCTTAAGGAAAATCGTGTGTGCATCAAAAATGTCATTTTTAGGGTACTTATGGGCATTTTTAGACTTTGGTGTCTTCTAGAAAGTTTTAGCTATCTGAAATATATTTCCAAAGGTGTAGAGAAGAGGTCAAACAAAGTTGCAAAACTTCAGATATGGGTCCTCCAATATAGGTGTTTTTTCAGTGACTTCCATGAAGTGTCGACATGCAACAAAATCATGGGAAAGTGGTCACAAGAAGAGATGTGTCATTTTGAGCTCTAACAAGGGCCATAAATGTTACAAACATTATAGATATCCACCTGTTCTAGGGCTTTAAAAGACATACCCAGAACCGATTCCATACCCCATACATTCAAGACCTCGGATATTCTTGGCATACCAACCAATTGCTAGGCCTCCCGAACGACTCCTAGCATCAAGAGTCTAAAAAAACCAGCCACCAAACCAACTTTCCAACCTAGCTTTAATCTCCTCCTCTGCTCCCATTGTTTCTTGAAGTAGAAAAATATTAGGGCGATCCAATTTGACCACCTTCCAGAGTGCTGATCTTTTATGGGGACCAGCAACACCCCGACAATTAAAGGAAATAATCTTCATCTTCTACCCTTCTTCTGGGAATACACCTCTCTAAGTGCCCTTTCAATTGAATTTTTTTTTTCCATCCAGTAAATCCTTCTTGGCTCGGGACTAAGCCTTGGAAAAATGAGAAATGCGGCCCCTCCTTCTATTAGTCCTAATAGAGGCTTTCCCCAACCCTCCAATAGACCCTTTAGTACACAAGCGAAGGAAATAGCCCGAATTTGAAGATTCAAGAGTGGAACAAGGAGAGGGTTTGGGCGATTTTCGTTCAAAACTGAAACCGAGGGAGGTTCCTCGAGACATGCAGCAAACATGGGTGATGGGAGCTCAAAAGGTTGAGTAGATAAGGTCACATTTTTTATCCCCTCCACCCATTCAAAACCTGAAACATTCAATTTATTTGTAAATAAATTAATGGACGGAGAGAGGGTAAAAGAGGAGGTACCAAGAAATGGAGCCCCATTCAGAAAAGGATCTCCCACTTGACGGACCACCTCCACCACCAGAATCCCCGTAGGAGGATATTCCCCTGCCTCACTAAACTCCACCGACTCGGTCACCTATCCGACAAGTGAATACGAGGGAGACGATGGGTCAGTACACCCCCCCTCGCCCCCTGACTGATATCTCCCACTGTTCTTCCTTGGCCCATTCAAAGTATGCACTGACAAAGAGCATTCAGTCGTGGGGTGACCATATGCATGACAACGTCTGCATCTAAATGAGACATTTTCATAGTCCAAAACCTGGTGATATAAATACTTCCTCCAATCCATTCTCAACGCATCAGGAATTCCATTCATAATGTTGATATTAACAAATATTTGGGACACCCTCTTCAAATTCGAAACCTTGTAGGATGTATCAACTTCTAAGAAAGAACCTAGTAGATTTCCAATGCGAAAAAGATGCTCCTCACACCAAAACAGGAGTGGAAGCCTTGGGAGACGGACCCAAATTGGCACCAAGTCCACCCTTTCTCTGCTAGCATCGAACAATGAGTGCCAATGCTTCAATAAAATCAGTGCCTGCTCGAAAGACCAGTTTAAATTCAGTACCCGAAGAAGTTGTTCTTCATTCTGAAAGGAGAATGCAAACCATCCTCGCACGAGCCTTTCCACTTCTAGGACCCCCCCATCTTTGCCTTCCAACATTCCTCAACCCAATTTACAACGGTCCAAACTGAAACCGTCTTACCCATAAAACGATCAACCAGTGTGATTTTGGCTATTCGCTCCATCATTTCCCAGCTAATATCTTCCCCCACCGAATAGTTCACGACCGGATTTAACTTGATACAGTTTTTCTTGCGCTTACGAGCCACCTTATTGACTGTTCTACCGGGCCCCTCGCCACTCTCCTGAAGTATTGAATCCATTATTCTGTAGACTTGAGCATCCCCTCTATTCCTAAGCCCCTATAACATTGCCCACAAACCCTAAGTGTTCATCCTGCTCAATAGAGCCCACATGTGGTGAACGAGAGCCTACACCATCCCTTCGAGACCTGTTAGCATACGAATCCAGAATAATCTTATCAACAACATGAGGAGTGTCCAACCTCCCATCCGAAACCAAAGAAAATCGTTCCTGTCTTCCTGCTAACCCTCCACCCAAGAAGAACAGATCTTCCGACAGCTAAAATGACCGAGGAGAAGACAACAAAAGTTTCGATGGGGAAAACCCATCTCCGTCAACAATGAAGGGTTTTGCAGCCAAGAACCCTTTCATCCACCCCTGCTACGTACATCCACCACATATGACATGCAACCACTTTTCGCATGCTAGAATACTCCTTCCTCTAAATGATCAATGGAATAACCCACCTTTTCTTCTTTAACCATTGTGCAAGAAGGTAGAGTAATAAAAAACCCAGGTAAAAATGGTTCAGAATTTACCTTCAGGTGAAAAAATAAGGAAAAAAAACTTAACTGCCAAGGAAAGTAGTGAAAATTGCCACGGTCAATCCATTGAATCCTTCGAACGCCGTACAGTGCCAACCCCCACACAGGCTCTACTACCGGCAATCAGAGCAGTGCAGGCCACTGGCCATGCCTGTAAATGGCCCTAAACCCTAGCCATCGATGCAAACCCTAGCTCTCCATTTTTTCGCTTCTCTGTCCAACATAACTAAACTTATATAGACACATTTATTTGTAAAAATTGTAAAGATTTATTATAAATGTTAAAATAATTAACCTGGTAAAATGCTTTGAACTCAATTTGGTGTGTCGCTAGCACACTATGATCATTGGCACTAAAGTAAATATCTATATATTATTTTGTCAAAAATTGTAATTTTCCATTGCTGAGTGACATAGTGGGTCTCTGAATCCATATACAATGTCACAATTTACTAAATTTTAACACTATAGAATGGGGTCTATATATTGCTTGTCAAAATTGCAAATTTCGATTGCCAAATGATACAATTAACGTCACTTGGGTCTCTAAAACCATCTACAATATTACAATTTTCTATAATTTAACACTTTAGATGGATTCAAAGACAACTGAAGTTACCCAAGTCTCTAAATCCATTGGCAGTGTTAAAATTTAGTAAATTGTACAAATTCATTGCCAAATTTGTAATTTTCCATTGTTGAGGTGGCACAAGTAAAAATGACTAACATAAATGACTAATTCATATTCTTAGTCATTGTTAGCTAGTCATCTTTATATTCCTATTATTAAATTACTCGTTTACATTAGTCATTTTTATTTTAGTCATTTGTTTTCTAATCATATATTTTATCACGTGACTAAATTAGTCATTTATCTTGGTCATTTTTAGTTGGATCACTTAAAATTGCTCAATTTTGATCGTTTATATCTTGAAAAAATTGTGGTGACTAGCTTTTTTAGTCACCTAGTCACTTATCTCTAATTGTGTACTAGTTGTAATGGTCCATTTAGTTTTTAAGTTATTATTTAATCTCTAATACATTTTCTAGAAAACCTCCAAACTATATAACCTAACAAATTTTTTTAACAATTTAAAACATAAGATTTATGTACATATACATTTTTGAAAATATATGATTGAATTTATCTCCCCAAACAAACCCAAAAACACCAAAAGAGACACAACAAATAAACTAATCATGAAATGCTTCACAAGCAAGTACGACATTCCATTAATGGTGAAATGGTCAATGGAAAGCATATATACACACACGTCTATGGCATTGTTTTTGACAATATTACTATTATGATTCATACACTATATCTCGTTTCACAAATCCAAACGACATATAGTGCATGAGTAATAATAATAATATTGTTAAAAACAATACCAAGGTGTATATATATTGAATTTTAATATATATCAAATTTATCAAAATATATATATATATATATATATATATATAATGAAATTGATATATATATATATGAAAATTCATCTCAAAAATATATGTGTATATATATATATTCACCGAATAAAGATATATATAATCATTCTTCCCCGCGTTTGAGCATTGGGTTGTTCGTTATAGTTATGTGTCTACCTTGGTGGTGTTATTGGAGCAACTACACATGTCTTGGAGATTTTGCTTTATAGGTGATGTTACCATCATGAGTTTGTTTTTAGAGTTATTAAATTTTGTAAAATATGTGAGAAAGTACAATAATAAGTTATTAAATTGATATATGATATGAATTGGTTTTTGATCTTAAAATTGAATAAGTATTTGTATTAATCTTTTTAATAACTTTTATCCGATATGAATTGGTTTTAATAGCTGAATCCATGTTTTGAATAACCATTTATGCTTTTGTTTTTAATTGTCAAAATTACTACATTTAGGTTGTAAGAATTTATTTAAACTTCTCCTGGCCATCAATGGATGTGTTTTGAACATTTTTAATGTTCTTTTCACGTGTCAAAATTATTAATTTTCAATTCTGAGAATGTCTTTAAGTTTTTTTTGGTGTATAAAACCAGGTGTGAATTAGGGTATAAAACTCTATGTTAATTTGTATTTTGCTTTTTATTCTAATATATTTGTGAAAGGTTATACATACTCTTTGTTAAAGTGTTATTAATATGAAAAGTCAATAAATTCAAAAAATTTACTAAAGGTTATGGCTTCCTAAAAGACAGTGACACAATATTATTTAAATATTATTTGTTTAAATATGATAGATACTTAAAAAAAGTAGTTGACTTTTATATAGGACCATGAAATTTGTATCTCATTAAATGGAGTTTTATCTAATAATTTTATAGAGTCAATGTAATTGATTTAATAAGAAAAATAAAATCTCCATACAACATAATTTGATCATTTGATCAATTATGTGTGTAAAAATTCAAATACATAGTTATAGAAAAGTTTATATAGACGGGGTGAGTGTAATGAATGCTCAAATTTTGGATATTACTAGCATAGATCCACCTAAAAGGAGAACTACCAAGCACCGAGAGATCAAATCTCTCAAGGTGTAAACCCTTTTTTAGAGTGGAAATGTGTAATCTAATTTTTATGATTTTAGTTTACCTAATTTGTGTTGTTTTATATATATGCAATTTTAAATAATTTAAATTTAATTTAAGTCGACAAATTATTTTTTATAAAAGACACGTGCCAACTCTAGGATGAGCATGGAATGAGTTACACATCTCTCCCCTATTAGGTTGTAGAATGCACCTCTTCGATGCAATTAAAGTTCACTATGAATTAATTAGTACGATTAATGAGTTAATTAAAATGATACAATCAAATACTTATCTGGATTTAATTTTAGTTTGTAATCATTAATACATTTATTTTGTAATTTCTTATTTTACGTTTAAGAGTGATTGATCATTTAACTTTGTTTTCACAAATCAATTTTTTTTACATTAATTATTAATAATTGAGTATTTTTAAAAATATATTTAAATAAAAAATTATAAATTAAATAAATATTATTATTATTATTATTATTATTATTAAAAAGGATAAAGTGACTAAAAATATTGAAAAAAATAAATATTTTTATAAGTTAAATAATTTTATGTGAAAATAATTTTTTATTTCATAAATGAAGGAATTCTAAAATCTAATTAAATTATTATTAATTTTGATGGGTAAAAATTTAAGGTGGGAAGGTCACAAAATGTTGATCGATCTCTAGTCCATTTATGAAGTTGGATCAGAGAGTTTGAAAGCAGAATCAGAATCCAGTATTATATACAATGAAATGGTTGGTTATTGCGTGAAACTTATCCTCTTGAAGCCCTAGATTGATAATATTTGGAATCCGTGAAGACGCTATTGTTGAAGTGAAGACTAAGGTAATTTGGCTTCTCTTTGATAAGTATTTTCATTGCTAATTTTGCTTATGTTCGAGAAGTATTTACATTACTTCCCCTTCTTATTTTATTTTTAGAAATTTTGAAAAGTTCTTAACAACGCCTGTCATTTTGTTTTAAATAGAAAACATTCATGGAGGGTGGAGATGCCACATGGGTTGAAAAATTCGTATTTTTTAGGAAGAGGGAAACAAATAAATATGGAGAATACTTGTGCTTGTTCTGGAACCTTGAAGGTACGGGGTTTGGGGTTTAGGGGGATTGCTTTAGACATCCATTCATTGTTGGGACCTTGGCCATGGTGTGTTCATGCTCAAAGGGGATATTTTGAAAATCACAATAGACGAAGTCTACTTTTTTACGGGCTCTCAATGAGAGGAGCTCCAATGAACATTAAAGGTGTTGTTCGAGGGGATATTGTCTAGTGAACCATGCCCAAAAAATTCAAGCTATTATAAAACTCCTTTTTATGAAGGTAAGGATGGACTATGTGTACATTACGGAAAAAAATATGACTATGGTCACTTTGCTACCCTTTTCCTCTTTCTTTTTCCATAATGCATTTAAAATCCAAGAGTATTGTCTGAACTTCTATTAGTTAACATAAATGTTTATCCCCAAATCCGATGTCACATAAAAGCACTTCCTTAGCTTTCAATTAGGTTTGAATGGCATCTTTAAGTTGCATTAGCTGCATATAACGAGGAGTATCAAAGGGAAGGAATATAAAGAGCCAAGTTTTCTGTTGAGCATCCAATATGCAAGTGAATTACAACTAACATACAGAGTGTACAATATTTATTGTCAACCCGGGAAATTCTTGTATTTCAAGGATAACATGCACAGTATATGCTTAAACACAAAATCACTGTAACTGAACAATACTATCCTATGTTCGGCTATGCTCATCCCAGGAATCTAATTAATCTAGTTACCTTCTAAGGAATGCAATCACAATTACCTTCTGCTATGGCTTGGTCTAAGAATGGAAAAAGTCACATCTAAATTACAATTACAGATAAGGAAAAATCCTGTTCACACCACTTAATGATTAACTCAACTACCTAATCTAATTGTCCTAGGAATCCAAAAACATAAGTTGAATATTGATCTAGGAATTCAAAATACAGATATTGAGTTCAATTGTTCTAGGAAATTGAAGTACAGGAATGAAATTCTGTAATCATAAAAATAAGAGACAAGCTGCAAAGATTCATGGAAACGACGACTAAAAGATCTAACGATGAACAGAGCTGTTACAGTTACCACACAAATTGCATAAGAAATAATTACCTACTCAGTCGACTGTCACACTATGCCACTACAGATCTCCAAGGAATGCAATCACGACACACTGTAAATACACACTTGTTATAGCTTCCTATGAAGAAGTAAAATTAACATAACATCACACAAAAAAATAATTGAAAAGACCTAATTTAACTCAGTGATCCCTATAGAAGGCGGGCCCAGGCTTCACACAGAGATGCTGGCTGAACACACGTAAAAACCTTTAGATCAAAAGTAACTCTTTGTATTAAAAGACAGAGTGATTACACAATTCATACTCACAACTAATACTATGAATTGATTATATGTTCAACAACCCTTGGCTTGAAAGAGTTCTCCATATTTATACAATGTAAATCATAACATCCTATCCTATTATGGGGCAGCCATGAAGATATCTGATCTTCAGGCGCCCTAAATGACAATGACTGTTACAAACATGGCAGGATGAAAAATAGGAAACATAGGAAAACTGTTAGTCACCCCAGGAGTGACGATATCTTCAAATTATGGCTACACACAAGCAACAATGCACTGTTGACCTCCAAGTCTAACGCATTCTATTACAGCTACCTTGACACAGCTTTGTCCGGGATAACGTACAGGAGCCGCATTCCTTGGGTGATGATAGGATGGATGGGGATCAACTTAAGCGGTGAATGCCCCTTCTTTTCATAGCCTGTTCAGCCCAATGTTCCTGCAGTCCATATACCTCAAAATACCTTTATAAACCATAATATGTTAGCGCATTGAGAGATACGAAGCCTTAATTATCACAATTATAAGTATTAATAAAATAAAACAATGACCAATCATACCTTGGTGGTTTGAAGAGTAGAGTGGGGGTAAAACGTTTAATTGGCATGCTGAATAGGGTAGGATAGAACAAGAAGAGGTAATTAAGGGTGGTCAAAAGAGGCCATTTCTGGGCCCAAAATCTCCCGCCAACTGTGCTGTTGCATGTCCTCATGCAACAACCTCCATTATTCTGAATCCGATCTTGCACTGAGCTCTGTTCGTGAAGAGAAGAGAAGTTGTAGGGGAACTGAGGCACCCCTTCTTTTTCTACAAACCCTCTGTGAGCAATCCAATATCTCCAGCATCACTGCTCCTCTGCCTTGGTTAGTGAGAAGTCCACCCTATATGTTTTTTTCGGCCACCAGATGAGGGGAAATTTAAATTTCAGACCCAATCAATTAGCCCCACATTCCCTGATACATCCAACATAGCCCTCGACCCTGGAAAGTGCCTGTTCAAAATTCCTAAAACAATAGGGGTCTCTGCTCCTGAGTATAGGAGATGTAACCTGCCATCTGTGCTTACTTCCTTCCAATGTTGCTTATTGGTGTATATAAATATGGTTGGTACAAGTAGAAATAACTTCCTCTTACAGTTACATTATGTGCCGAGTCTGGATGGGGCATGAAAGCACACTCTTGTATCGAGCAAGAAGAATACCCGGATTCTAAGGCTCACTTCAAACCCACAGGTTAGAGTGAGCTTCATTGTGAGAAAAGGTTTGAAAAGACCTTTCCCACTAAGCATGATTTCTCACAAAAGAAGCAAAAGCCCTTAACTGAACATCCCCTGAAAAAGAGATAGGATTTGAATGGCAGTCTAGAGGGCAAGCCATCTCATGCAAATATAATTCACACAACAAATTTTGATCTTCAAAACTACTTCTAAAAAATGTTTCCAAAATTTTTGCTGAGGCCATTATCTCAAATGACCTCCCTTCTTTCACAGCTCTCAACTTAAACCAAACAAACTGTTCAAACAGAAAGACGGGGTAAGAAGAAGAAGGTACCCTAGTGCCCAAGAGTTCTTGAGAGAGAGCATACATCTGCTCTTTTTCCTTCTGCATAAACTGGAACTTTTTCATCTCCCTTAAATTGCTCTGTAGCTCTTCCTCTCGAAGTCTTTGGGCCATACGTTCTTCTTCCCATTTCTCCTCCAGTCCCCTGATAATATTTTTATGCTCAGTAAGAGAAATTATCCCTCCTTGGTATTCCTCCACCTGGCTCTTCCATTTTATTACCTCCATTCTCAGAACTGAGACTTCTGCTGTAAGGTTCATGATTTCTTCTTTATGATGCTCCTCCTTGTCAGAGTCCAAGTCAATGAAGTTTCTAAGGGGATCAATCCACACCTTGTCGCCTGATGTGCCACATTGGACACCCTGCACATCTGAAGCTATCTCGGGAGGTGCTGGTTCTTATGTGACAACAACCTTTTCTGGACTCTCTTTAGCAACAACATCCACCACTCTTGGAGACACTGGTTCTTGTGTAACAACGTCCTCTTTCTGGGGTTCTCTCGTGGCAATTTTGGCAGCTGGCTATGAGGCTACTGGTTCTTGTGTGACAGAGCCATGTTCTTCTCTTTCCTCATGCTGCTGAGATTAGATGTCTTCTTCAGTGTGCAGCTGCTCCTCAAGGATTTTTGTATCACCTGAGGATTGCATTTGAACTTTTCATCCTCACTCCAATGCATATAAAAAATGACATCCACTTCAGGGTTAATTTCTTGTTGCATTTCAAGAGTCCCTACTGCAACCTTCAAGGATGTTGGTTCTTGTGTGACAACATCCTGGCTCACTTCTTCATCTCCCTGCTATTGTGGCTCCTCTTCTATGATTTCTGTGTCATGGGACAATTCTGGAGTTGTAGTACAGAATTATTTATTAAACTCCAAAGTGCCCTCAATCCCTGGTTCTCCTCCCATTAGGTCAGCCACTTGGACAAGCAAATTCAGGGATGCTGGTTCTTGTGTGGCAGCACCATGTTCAATCTCATCATTACCTTGTTGTTGTGGTTTCACTTCTATAATTTTTGTGTCATGGGAGGACTCTAGGGTCATCGTGCAATATTCATCCCCACAATCAGGAATAACTTCATCCCTTGGTTCTCCTGTCTCAGAGTTAGTGGCAAATTCAGCAAGAATATTTAAAGATGATGGTTCTTGTGTGGCAACATCTTCTTTCTCTGCAACTTCCTCTGTTGCAGGTGTAGACTATTGTGTTATAAAGGTACAAATTACAATCTTGTGGCCTGCTTCCTTAAAGATTTCTCCACAGGTGGGACAGACCACTCTTTCTTCCTCATTGCCAGGATTAGTAGAATTTGGTCCCTCCAATTGGTCTACAACCTCCACCAATGTGTGCAACTTTCTTTCACCCTGTTTTCTGCATGCTTCTTTCCAATTTTCCAATTCCCTTTTGAGTGTTTGGACTTCCTCTTTTAATAGCCTATTTTCGAACAGAAGTCCTTCAATTTGGTGTTCTTCTTCGACCGGCCCTTGTGGGGCATCAATTGGCCTGGGTTCAAGAATGGGGAACTCAATTTGTGCTTCTAAGGTTGCCCATCTTTTCCTTGCTGCTTCTGCTGCTGCAACTGACTTGGTTCTTTTCCTTCTTATTGGTGGAGATATCTTAATTTCGTCATTTGATCTCTTCATTTTTCTTTGTGGTGCTGGAGTTTCTGGATTCATAATTGAAGTAGAAGGAATGTTCCCAGTTCCAGCATTTTCTTGTTCCTTGGGCTGTTCTTCCTCAATCAAATTTCTTCCCCACTCGAGTGAGGATTCAATGGTCACCAGCTCAACATTTTCTTCCATTGCCATGGCTCTGTCATCTTTGGGTTCAATTTTCGCAACATTTAGTGCTGCTCCAATTTCACCCTCTGCTGTCAGAGTTACCCTGTTATTTGGGTCTTCCATAGGGTTTTTATGTACATCTTCTCTCAATTGTTCTACTTGTGCCCCTGGTTGATCCTATGATCCAGTTTCATCTCCCCCCCCAACTATATTGGAGGGGCTCCGATTCTCCTATTGTGCTTCATGTCCCCCCAACTGTGGATGGACCTGCTCTTCTTCTATTGGGACACCGAGAAAAGGAGTGGGTTCCTGAACTTGAGCTGTAAATTTCTCCCAGGTTATATTGTGTTGAGCAAGGGTCCTTACGATAATTAATTTAATGATGCCATGGTGGGTCAGTGAGGGGAGTGGATGCTTGGAAAATTGAACAAACCCTGCCATATGATGCAAATCATTAAGCAAATAATATGGAATATTTAACAAAATCCTATGGCAGAGATGAGATAGTAAAGGGAGTTCAGAATTATAAACGGTTTGGTACCTACCTTAACAAGTGATATATTTCTTGAGAAAAATAGCGACTTGATTCCATGGCTGTAGCAATGACTGCAGTACTATCCCCCTTTTTGTCGTGTGAACTTGCTCCCCCTCTATTAAAAATTCCTGTACTGTTGCAGTAGTGGGGACTCGACATCCAAAAAAAGCCATTCCCACCTGAGGAATACCAGTGAGCTCAGCTATAATGGCTTCAGAAACTTCAATGTGCAATCCCCAAACCTCTGAGTGAGTTTCTGTGAGGTTCAGAGCAAAATGTAAGGCTGCTTCTCGGTGAAATCCATTCAGATGTTTGAAAAATTCCATCGAACCGACAGCTTGAAATATAGCAAATACTGCAGCGTTTATCCTGAGCTCTCGTTTGTTTGAAGGTTCATAACAAGCCAAAATCCCCATGTTTCTGACTTTAGAATTAGTTTGTTGTTCAACAGATTATAGACTCCGACAATGGGGGTGATGGCACAGAGTATGCATGGACCGTTGAGAGGAGAGTTAGGCAAATTTGGAAAGTTTCAGAACACCATATTATTTGAAATTTTATTCCGAATTGGGAAAGGTGGAAGTTATCAAGTAGCATAATTAGTCTTTACGTCGCACGGGCAGAGAGTTAATCGGGGCAATAATGGGCATAAAAATGGAGGTACAACTGACATTGTTAAATCATATTGATATTTAATCACGTGGTTAATCAAAGCCATACCTTTGAGAATGCGCGCTAGATGTCCTTCGGAGAATAATGGAATGTGTGGTTGTAGACATTGTGCAAGCCAAACTTGTGCAGTGTGCAGTCATTAAATATAATCATTATAATAGAGATGCTGCAATAATTCTTTCCGCCGGTGAAGTAAAAACCATCGTGTCAAAATGGTGGGAATTATGAGAAATATCACATTATGGGTCAGATTGCCGGCATGAGGAAGCAAAGCCATATCTATAGGAGTTGATGGCGTGCAAAAAGATCTGCTAATAACACAGGAGTCACAACCGCAAGTCATAAAGAAATTGAAGCCTAGACGCGACCTTCAATGCTAGAAAAATATGCTAAATACAACGGAGTTGCAGCTGCTGGAAAAGTTGTCGTAGCCACCGAAGAAGATGTCATAGCCGCCGAAAAAGAGAAGGAAAATGTTAAGCGAACGAAAAGTGACTGCACTGGAGCGATGGGAAACGGGTTTTATGGTTAAAAGTGAAACGACGTCATAGTGTGTGGGAATGGAAGAAGGCGGAGTTTCATGATGCGGCGGCTACCGGAAACGGTGTTGCAGCCATCGAAAAACGGTGTCACAGCTGCCGGAAAATGGGTTGCGCAGCTGCTAGAAAAGGTGTTGCAGCTGCCAGAAAATGGGCGACAGCCGAAAAATGGGTGTCGCAGCTGCCGAAAAATTTGTTGCAGCTGCCAGAAAAGGTGTTGTAGTTGTCAAAAAAGGGGTGTCGCAGCTGTCGGAAAGTGGGTGTCGCAGCTGCGACAAATTTATTTAAGGAAAAAGAAAAAAAAGATCGTGGTGCGGGAAGGCACAGAAAAATGACTTCCGGTCGACAGGCCCGATCTGACCCTCATCCTTGGGCGCTTCCCTGCAAATCTTGGAAAAACAACAGAGAAAAAAAAAGATCAAGTGCAAAAAGATAATATAACATAACGAAAGAAAGAAAAAAAAACAACAATTATTGATGTGCAATGATTCATGCGTGATTTAGAGTGATTAATTAAAGATTGACAGAGACAGAGAGAAATTCCTGCCCTTGTGCTAGCTGGTAATCTGGGTCAGCGGCAATTTGCGAGATAAATGCATCCTTTGAAATTGGTTTACGGTACAGTCGCAGCCTATGACCATTAGCAAATAATGGTACGCGGTTTTCATCAATAGTTACTAGGCGCACTGTGCCGTTATCAAATACCCTATCTACTAGGTATGGGCCCAGCCATCTTGTGCATAATTTTCCCTTGAAATCTCTTTTGAATTTGGAATCATATAATAATGCCCAGTCTCCCTCACATAAGACCTTCTTTTTAATGAATCGGTCATGCCAATTGGATCTCTGTTGTTGAATTAACACTATCTAGTCCACTGCAGCTAATCGATTTTCGTCCAGTTCATTCAATTGATTTAATCTTCTTTTCTGGGCTTCAGTTACATCCAGGTTTACTTCAGTGTCCATCTTCAAGGTCTTGATTTCAAATTCAATTGGGAAGATGGCACTTTTTCCATACACTAAATCGTAAGGAGAGAAACCTGTGGTGTTACGCCAAGTGGTGCGATATGCCCATAGTGATTCTGGAAGCCTGTCAGCCCAATATCTACGATGGCTCTTAATTGTCTTGGTAAGGAGTTAAGTTACCACACAAATTGCATAAGAAATAATTGCCTACTCAGTCGACTGTCACACTATGCCACTACAGATCTCCAAGGAATGCAATCACGACACACTGTAAATCCACACTTGTTACAGCTTCCTATGAAGAAGTAAAATTATCATAACATCACACAACAAAATAATTGAAAAGACCTGATTTAACTCAGCGATCCTTGTGGAAGGCGGGCCCAGCCTTCACACAGAGATGCTAGCTGAATACACGTAAAAACCTTTAGATCAGAAGTAACTCCTTGTATTAAAAGACAGAGTGATTACACAATTCCTCCTTACAACTAATACAATGAATTGATTATATGTTCAGTGACCCCTGGCTCGAAACAGTTCTCCATATTTATACAATGTAAATCATAACATCCTATCCTATTATGGGGCAGCCATGAAGATCTCTGATCTTCAGGCGCCCTAAATGACAATGGCTGTTACAAACATGGTAGGATGAAAAATAGGAAACATAGAAAAACTGTTAATTGCCCCAGGAGTGACGATATCTTCATATTATGGGTACACACAAGCAACAACGCACTGTTGACCTCCAAGTCTGACACATTCTGTTATAGCTACCTTGACACAGCTTTGTCCGGGATATCGTACTGGAGCCGCATTCCTTGGGTGATGATAGGATGGATGGGGATCATCTTAAGCGGTGAATGCCCCTTCTTTTCATAGCCTGTTCAGCCCAATCTTCCTACAGTCCATATACCTCAAAATAACTTTATAAACCATAATATGTTAGAGCATTCAGAGATACGAAGCCTTAATTATCACAATCATAAGTATTAATAAAATGAAACAATGACCAATCATACATTGGTGGTTTGAAGAGTAGAGTGGGGGTAAAACGTTTAATTGGCATGCTGAATAGGGTAGGATAGAACAAGAAGAGGTAATTAAGGGTGGTCAAAAGAGGCCATTTCTGGGCCCAACATTTTTGATGATAGAGGTGCATTACCACTTATAAGTGTATAAAATGTTGAACAAAAAGCTAATAGAACACAATAAAAGATTCCCTGGTTCCACTTGTTATTGAAAATGATACTTTCTATTAACAAAAATAGTAACACATCTTCCTGTATTATGAATGGAAATCGAGTTACCATTTCCATGGGAAGAAAAGCGTAGATTCCTACAGCCACCATATTTCCTCCCTGTAAGTCATTCACCCATTGGAAAAGCTAATGTAATAGCCAATTTTTAGATATCTTTACTCTGCTCAACCCTACACTCGTCTTCCATAGGAAACCATTGCCTCCACATGTAATTACTACATTGTTTCATTGAAAAATTATCTTATTATGCTAACAAATGCAAAATGAAGGATTCATTGTCATTGCTCTCATAAGTTCTAAGGTCATTTCTTGTAAAACAGATATTGTATAAATCTTCTTAGGAGCCAAATGTTCCATCTTGCGAAATGCTAGATTCTTTATCTTACACAAAAACATAAGAAATTTAGGATCAATACTAGAAAGTTGTTTCTTTATAGCTTCAAAATTCTAATGACATAGGGGTAGAACTATAACAGTATTAGGAAGGCGTCCCCTTAACACCCTCCTATCTTTCTACATCTAACCTATAAACACCCCTTATCTCTCCATCTCTAACCCCTTACCACCCGTCAATGTCTTTCCCTTCACCCCTCTCTCTCTGTCTCTCTTTAACCCATTAACAGTCCCCGCCTCTTTCTCTACCTTTAACCCCATAGCACCCCACGCCCCTTTCTTTGCCTCTAACCTCTTACCACTCCTTCCCCCTCTACCTTTAATCCCTTATGACCCCGAATTGTTTTTAATGTTGTAATTAACAAATAATAATATTAACGTTATAATTGAGGAATAATAAATAAATTGTTATAATCGACAAAATAATAAATTTGTTAAATTACAAATCACACATGCATCGTAGTTTTATAAAACGTGCACGGGTTTTGTAAAACTACAATGCGTGCGCGTTTTGTAAAACTACAACGCGTTCGCGTTTTCTAAAACTACAATGCACGCATGTTTTGTAAAACTACAATTCGTGCACATTTTGGTTTGGCGCAAAAAAAGAATTTAAACAAAACGCAAGCACGCTTTTTTGCCACTATGGACGAACCTCTGCACGTGTTGGCGTGGAAGTCCTATGCCTATGTGTCTAATTTGGACTTTACTTCAAACGCATCATGCTTATGCCTTGGAGTATGATAAACCATGGCTAATTGAGTATTACATCCATTTTTTCAATAGGTTCGTGTTTATCTTCTGGTTACAATATGCTGCACACCATCACTTCTAATGCAATTTTAGTCACATTTTTTTTTTTTGCAGATTCCAAATATGTAATTTTTAACAAGAATATATATTTTTTCTATTTTTTTCTTATTTTTATTGTGTCATGACTCCTTGACTCGAAAAACACATTGTTAGTGTTTCGTCCATAACTCTTCCATTTCTCAACCATTTTGGAAAAAAAATTATATGGTGCACTAAAGGACACTGACTTATACATGCAAAAAAAAATTGTTTTGAAATAATTGCATTAAGACCTTTAAAGGCTGCACCCACACTTGATGTACTGTTTTCAAGGTTTAATCAGTTAGATAATTTTTTTTTTAATTATTAATTGTTTTTGGGAAAAATATTGGTGCACTAGTGCTAGCACTTCTTTGTATGTCTACTAATTTTTGTAAGTTGATTCCATCATTTAGGAACTCAAAGGATGCACCCACAAAAACATAGACCTTATAATTTGTCCCAAAAATAAAAAGTGTTCGTTAAAAAAAGATCAAACTTTAGATCTAGTTAATAACCATTTCAATAGAAGAAAAAAAATATCTTTGGAAATGTCATTCAATTTTCTACATTTCATCTTTTTTACCCATCGCAAGATTCATTGTGTACGTGTCTCAAAATATCCATGTAAGTTGACGAATGCCTCTTTTTTCAGTTCTCTATTGCATCTAATGTGTCAAAAAAAACCCTCATTAGCTTGCACACACTCAATTGTTTGGTGGTTTGAATATATTGGGATCTTGCCTTTATAACCATATGAATATCGATACAACTATAAAAAAATCAACATGTTAAAATAATTGTAATGGCCAAGGTAAAGTAGTTCTTTGAACAAGCTATGAAAATAGATTATGAAAGGTTGAATGGATTGAATGTATTGTTAGACACAAACTTAAGATTTAATTTCACCTATTTCTTTTCTTCAAAGGTTAATTTCAAGAAAAAAATAGCAAGTGAATAATACCATAAAGGTGAGTAACACTTTTTGGCCAAATTTGACCACGAAAACCTGATTTTTTACTCATGTGCTAGATAGAATCCCTCGAAATGCATATATTCCATGTGAATTTTGACTTGCAGTAAGAAAACAAATCGTAGAATATTATGTTGACCTTCCAATGATATTTGTTTTAAAATATTCTGATGTCATTTAATGTGTAAAATTTTGCATTTAATGAACTGTGTGACCTTAAAAATTTGAAGAAGTTAATAAGTGGCTCGTGTCCAACCCCAATAATTCAATCTTACATTGATAATTTAAAAAAGATATATATATGAGCATGATCTACAGAAAATTTACTATGGTATGCATATTTTTTTGTTAATTTATTTCGCAATATATAATTATTTATTATTTTTCAAAAGTGACCACATCTGATTTGAGCATCATTTTATACACATGTGTGTCCATCCCAGTTTTTTTTCAATGTTTTGAAAAATTGCAAAACCAAAGATACCCTTTTGAAGAGGAAACATCGATGTGTGGGCTAGGCATTTTTAAGAAATTTTTGGATGTGCATATTTTACGCTGCGGATTTTTCTTTGAGTTGCTTCGAAGTTGTTGTCTGGTTTTCTGAGTGTAAGTTTTAGAACTAATTAAAAAGAAAACCCATATAAATGCCAAAACACATGCATGATATCTCAATGGATAAAGGATTCGGTGATGAATCTATCGGTATGAACTTCGATCAGTTGTGTGCCATGAATGGTAGGGTTTACACCAATAGAAGACACAGAGAAACATTAATTTTCCTGTAAGAAGGATAAATCTCTATTTTTCAGGCCCTTGATCGAGGTATTTAAATACCTCGATCGAGGTTTCATCGGAAGCTTGATCAAGGGTTTATTAAACCCTTGATCGAGCTACTCTTAAACACTCAAAAAAAGGGCTTTGTATATGACTACCAATATACTAGCATATTTTTTTGGGATATAAACTTTAAGTTATATATATATATATATATAACGTTCATGTAGGACATATTAGAAATGGGTTTCAAGGACCCATCTAAGATAATTTAAGAGAAAAATTACACTTGAGAATAAAGGGGAAATGAGAAATTATAATTTTTTCAAGATTGTAAATGTAAAAAAAAAAAAAACATAATTAAAAAAATAAAAAAATAAAAAATAAAAAAGAATAAGAATAAGGATACTTATTCTCAACATTGTAATAAATATAAAGAATTTAATTTTTTTTATTTTTCATATCTAATAAATGGTAAGAATATAAATTCATAAAAAAAAATTGAAAGAGCAATAATATAATATAATAACCTGTAGTGGATATATGCTAGTATTATGGAGGAGTGGGAGCAGTTGGAAATTGTTCAACCTAGGATTTTCTCTCTCCATTAAAATAAAATAAGCCTCCACCACTTGGATTGTAAGCTTTCACGCGACATGGAATTAAGTAGGCTTAGCTGCGAAAAATGGGGCTTTCTTACAGTGAAAACGAGGGATTAGTTAACAACATATATATAAATCACAACATATATGATGTGTATATATCACAACATATATGTATATATCTAATCGTCATCACAACATATAGGGTCGATGCAGAGGCCACTATGATGTGTTTCTGCCACTATTTGTCATAGAGCATTGAGTTGTTCGTTTATAGTTATGTGTCTGCACTGGTGGTGGTGTTCTGGGGCTTCTTCTCCAGTCTGTTCCTTCAATTGCTGCACGAGGAGGAGGAGATGCAGAGGCCACTATGACGTGTTTCTGAACTTCAGAGGGCTCGATGTGCGACGAGGGTTTGTGAGTCATCTGTACGATGCACTCACCAGCGCAGGCTTCAGTGTCTTCCTTGACAGCCACGAAATGAAGAGAGGGGACGATATCTCTGCAGCCTTACACCACGCAATTCAGGTCAGCCACATTTTGATTCCCATATTTTCTCCAAGTTACGCGCAATCTGCATGGTGCTTAAAAGAAGCTTCGCATATCGCCAACCGACTTCTTGATGGGAAGGACGAGAAGGAGCCCGCGGCCATCGTGATTCCTCTATTTTACGATGTGAGCCCTTCGCAAGTTCGGCACCCAGATATTGAATCTAATGGCAGCCCTTTTGCTGAAGCATTCGAGGAGCATCAGAACGGTGGGAGATACAGCCCACAAGAAATTGATGAATGGAAGGCTGCCCTCTCTAAAATCTCTAGTTGTTCTGGCTGGTCGCTCCAAGAAGACAGCAATGGGTTGGTAACTCATTTCTTATTTGTTTATATGCTGCTGCTTCTCCTGTTTGTAATGAAACCCGAATTTATTCTCACATTCTCTGCAGATACGAGGCGGCGCTGGTGAAACGCGTGGTGGAGGACGTTGGTAAAGTTTGTAAGAGACGGATCAGCCGCCTTTGACCTGATGAAATCAGAAATCTCCGACCTGTAATGAATTGAGATTCTTGGAACTTGGAAGGGATTCTGATGAGTGAGCCGTTTAATTGTCTTCCATTCCATGAGAGAGTTACCTGATGTACTAGTAAAGAATGTCCGTGGTGTAACTTTTTTTATGTATTAATTTTTAATAATACATCGAGATTGGGACTCTGAATTGTTTTAAAAACATGGATTATAGGGTTAGCCATACAGCACTGATTCTTCATATATAAGTTACCTATTTTATATATATTTAATTAAAAATTAGTAACAACCACATTAAATTAATAATGTGTCTGAATACGTCGATAGGCATAAATTTATGCACATATTATAGGAAAAACATTAATATAAAAAGTATGTGCATAAATTTAAGCATATCGACGTATTCAGACACATTATTAATTTAATGTGGTTGTTGCTAGTGACGCGTGCGCGCATAGGCATATCTACAAAGTATTAATAGAAATAATATTGTTTATTTAATTATAATATATAATAAATAATATTAAATATATTTATTACCATATTATTTAATTAATATAAAACATAATATACTTAAAATATTATTAATACAATGTGTTTCCCTATAATATATATGAAAAATATATCGGGAAGTTAATTATATCCAATATTTATTATTCGCATGTTATAAACTAACCTAATAACAAATATGATCACAAATTCATAATGTAACCTAGCCATAATGTTCCATACTATGTTATTGATGTACCAAGTCAACATATGTTCATTGAAGATGATCGACGTCACAATGTGACATAACCAACGTTTTTCTATATAGTATGTATTGTGTCGCAAAACATATGGAGATGTGACATGAAACCCTCGCAAACTGTGACAATGTGACATAGCCTTTGTTTAATTTCACAACGTGACAAATACATTGGGGAACGCAAGCATTCAAATACTATGTAGGAGGTTCACAAAGGGTTATGATAAATTACATCATTCGTCACATTGGAAACAACTATAGTTTTGATTATGTTGAGATGCAATGTTCATGATGGTTTGTGTTTTTACTACATACCACATTGGTTATGATAATATATGGTTGTGTTGCTCAAAATATGGTTAATGGTCAAAATATTGATGTGAAACTAATGAAATACAGTATGTTATTTATATAA
>LPNX010183069.1:10160-44140 GCA_001517045.1 Pseudotsuga menziesii
TGATTGGGGATATTAATGGATGAGGTTTTGTAAAGTCTTAAGATTATATTTCAAAATGAAACTCTATGCATATACATGGCCTAAATGATTATTCGGATTATTAGTTAGTTGTATTGCAAAACATTAGGGTTTATGGTTTTGATACTATATCGCCATGTTAATAAATGCGACCACCTTTCATGTATAATCTGGAGGAGATCATCAATTGAAAGTGTTTACGAGGATACATGACCCATATGTAAAATAAATAACACCTGTTATGTGGATCACTGCTTTGACATGGAGATTTGGCTAACACCTTGCGATTAACTGATAGCTGTGAATATATTAATGAATCGTATTAGCAGGATTTAATGTTGATGTCCATTTCATTTTGTAATGCTGTACGAGCTCATCATGCCCATTGTGTGTAATCAATGTCTCGATTTACGATTCATGAATCAGATAATCCTTGATATGTAGAATTGGTTAAGTTTTACTGTTAGTCGTGGCTAGTCATGCATTTATCATAATGGAACATTGGCTGTAGCATTCATCATCTCTAAGTCCGGTTAAAATGGCCAAATTTAGAGCCCTCATCACTGTCAGATATGAAGCATGTGAATATTTGATATTTTGCATCATGTCATGCACCTAGATACCTATCCCATCCCTCTTCACTACTCCATTCATTCCATTTCATAATCAGGATAGTGGTGAGGAGTCCATGGCTCCGCTGAGTCGTTTTGAAATCTCAGGGTCAGAGCTTATTGAAGCTGATGAGAAGATTTCCCTGCTATTTGAGAAAATTGGATGGGGGAATTTCTTCAGGATCTTCAGTGGCCATAACGCGTAGGTGACCAAACTGTTTGCTTTGAGTTTGAAAGAAAACATAGCACATATTGGGGGTTTCAAATTCATTGTTGACGAAGACAAAATTGTAGAGGCAACGAAGCTCCCACAGACTGGGGAGCGTTGGTTTAAAGGTGGTAAAGTAAACAAGAAGAAGTGTCAGTCCTTGTTGATGCCTTTGTCGGATAATGCAAAACTAAAAATTGGGGTTTCAGTCAGGTTTCTAAAGCCAGAATGGAAAGCATGCTACGAGATCTTGGTTAGGTATGTATCATGTGATGGACAATTTTCCCACCTTCATTATTATCACCTAATACTCCTATTAGCATTAAAAGGATGTAAACTTAATCTACCGTTTTATCTTTGGAAAAGTCTGAAAAAAATGTCGCATTCGGTTCAAAGTTTCGATAATCTTGATAGAAGTCTATTTCATCATGGTTTAGTCAAAATTATAATACAACATTAGCTGTCCCTTAATGGCAAATCATGGGATGATTTTTTAATTGAATGTCAATTTGGGCCGACTCAATTTTGGCCAACCTCTTCTCCAAAGACCCGTAGGAAACGAAAGGCTACTGTAAAGCCCGAGGTTAGTAATGTTCCTGAGGCTAAATAAAAGGATAAAGGGCTTGAAGAAGCCCATACACCCATAAATGCTGGTATCAGTGATGATGGTGGTGGGAACGTAGCTCCCTGTTACTCTGAAGCAACCTTGAATTGATCCCCATCTGATAAACGTTTTAGTTCTCCTACAAAGATAGAGGACATGTTAACCAAAAACGAAGATATTAACGCTGTTGATTGTAAAAATCTCTTCGAACCAAATAATCCTCGTAAACATGGAAAGGAATCTATGCATAAACTAGATCAACTAGAATAGGTATGCTGTGACAGAGGAGGCTTTGAAACAAACAACCTTGTGTTTGTTCGTTCGAGGAGATTTACTAGAAGCATGAATAATGCACCTACATTTCCTATTCCTATGACTAATCAATAGGGTGCTCAGCCTTCGATTGTCCATATTGAGGACAACGTTCCATCAACTACTCATATAAATGAACCCACTCTTAAAAAGGATAACAGTACAAAATCGATTAAAAACATTACAGAGCCGGGTGAGGCAGAAGTTGCTCCATCATGTATGGACACCCATAGTTCGGATCCCGAACCATCTTTTATCAGTCTTCAATCATCTGGTCAAAACATAGATAATCCTAATCCTCCTCAGGCAGCCGATTCGTGTCACGAAAACGAAGGAGAAACTCTTCAACAAATTCTGGATAGGGTATACGATACCAAGATTATAGAATTGAAAGATGAACTTAAACAGTGTCGATCTAATGTAGCTTTGATAGAGGAGGAAAATAAGACGTTCAGGGAGGAGTTGTTGAACTGGATTAATAGGTAGAAAGAAATGAATATAAAAAAGAACCAATATAAAAAGGAGAAAAAGTCCATGATAGGTACAAATCAACATCTGCTTGAACAAGTAGAAAAACAAAAGTTAGTGAATATTAGGATTAAAGCCAAACTAGCCGAAGCCAGAAGAGTGGTTGATTTGCAAAAGAAAGCTTAATGATTATTCCCATTTTCGGTTACATGATTTGTCTCTTTGTCAATAGGTAATAACAACTCTTTTGTGCATGCCTGTAAAATTGTAGATTTTACAGGCACACATATGAATTATAGTTTCTTTTGTTATTTTTGTTTTAATTGGTTTTTAATGAGATGCTTTTGTTTGTTTAAAACAGGTGGGCATGTCATCGATATTCTCTACAGTTTCAAGGCATTTCTATTATTCTGGATTTCAGTTGGAAGACGTGGATGATTATTGAAGACTGGAGTTTTGACACAACCACAAATTTGCCAGTTCCTTTAAACCAGCAACAGTTTCAGGCTAGTTGTTTTTGTTGTTATCTTCTAGTGACAAGTGTCTGATAAAAAAGAGATTCGATACTCTTGGATAGTGATAGGACTCCTATATTATTGCATATAGCATTTATGGGAAAACTGAATCAAAAGATTGGTAGTATTATATAAGTTGGTAATTTTTATGAGTGTAGGGATGGAGTGACTGAAGCAAAAATGCTTGAAATACTATTTTGATACTAGTGTTGTTCCTGCTGAAGTTTTATCTTGGGCATGGGATGTGACTGAAAATTACAAGTTGATATCGTGATTGGTATTATTTTGGATACTCTTTATATTTCAGTATATGATCTTCTATCTTTAACATTAATTCAGTATACTTTGTTATGCCTGTGTTTATTAATCAGTATTTCACTTTGTCAAAACATTATTGTATTTGAATTAGTATATTATCATAACTGAATTTTTCAGTGTGTCTACTTTTCGGTGCTACTACTGAATATTCAAGATATGATGGTATATATATGTTTATGTCTGTTTGATTTCATTTGTGTTGTTGCAATGATTTCATATTGAACATTATTTCTTATTCAAATATCTAATGCTGGTTATTAATTATTAATTGATTAAACATTTCAGAAAATTCGAAGTAATTACTTATTTCAGTTTCTCTGTCAAGTTATTTTATAGCAGAATGATTTAGTGTAGATGATCTAAGTATTTTTATTTAGATCTTACTCCTTATCTTTCTGTTTATCATATTATTAATTGATAATTAATATAATATTCAAAATCGTTCTCAGCTGAGATAGGATAGATAGGATAGATAAGATAGTTTAGATAGTTCGGATTAATATTATTCTAGTATAGTTTCCCATTTAACAGTTGTTAAATAGGATTGGTGTAATTTTTAGAGTAATTTTAATAGTCTTTTATACTTTGAAAATGAAATATAAAAATCTTCAAAAATAAAAGACTTTCCTTAAGAAAGCAAGTATAGGATAACTTTGGTAGTTAAAACTAATTTTAGGGTTTAGTTAGATAGATATAACTTTAGGATAGATTTTCACTAAATTTTAGTTTCTCCTTAAGAGAAAATTTCAGTTGGTAGCAGGACCATAACCTACGAGATTTTGCTACTCCAAACACACTAGACGCTACTTTAAGCTGATTGTGTGGGCATAATCTCCTTGTTGGCCTAGGTCAGAAAATCAGGCCAACAAGCCTTGGGATGGAACTCCCCCAAAGGATGTCGTGTCTATTCGCATAACGTTGACAGGGTTAGATTTTGAATTATTTATTTAAAATGGTTTGGATATGTAAAAGGTTGAGGGTCATAGTTAAAACGTCTAAATTTTATATGGGTCTTTTGACCATTGTGTAGAGGGTTGATTTATTTACGTTACAACCTGCGTATACACACACACACACACACACACACACACACACACACACACACAGCATGGCCTAGTGGAAAGCTACGGCATGAGGTAGAGGTCCAAGTAACAAATCATGTAAAAGAACAGACCCTACAGGATTTGATTCTAGGTCATTTATGGTTGTGAGGGTTTATATGGATGCAATTTGGGTGAAACGCCCACAGGATATGATCCTGTGACCTCTATGTAATTATGCTAATCTTTTTAAATGGATGTTGTGCATGATATTATGGTTGATTTGTTATGTTGGTAATTTCATTATGCATGCGATTCTTATAATGTGGTTTATAAATATTTAAAGGGTGATTTGTTATGTCTACAATGGATTTAGTATACTAGATAATTTCTTTACTACATACGATTTCATAGATGTAGTTGGTATGGCAAATATGTGGTTTCGATTTAATGTGGAATGGATAATTGTTTAAGCTTGGTTCTTGATAAAATTATATACACAGGCCCTGAGAGGTCTTCGATGGTTCTTCTTCTAGCTTTAATATTTTGAATTGGTGATTATTCTTAAATATAGAATACTGATTTTATAATATTGCTTAATTATAATATAGTTTTGTTTATACTTGACATTATATAATGATTTATTTTTTAGGTTATGTTTACTATACTTTAGTCAACATTGTTTTATATTTATGTGTGTTTAAAGCTAAATCTTTACTAGCCTTTTACTTCTAAACATAGCTCTGCTGGCAATATGAAATCTGGCAGTAGAGTTCATAGGTAAATAAACACATAGGCGCTGTTGGAATAGTTCATAGTTTTGAGGAAAACAAAATATAATCTGTAAATAAAAACAAAAGTAAGTATAGCAGAAATAAACCCTAAATATTTCTTATACAAGAATTAAATTGTAGACATAGGGTTTATAAATAAAATGTAAACCCTTAAAGAATTTGACAGGAAAGTAATGGTAAACATAGGGTTAGAAATATTACACAAACAATTTCATATTCTAACCAGAAATTATTCTAGATAATGAAATAGGAAGTCAAGAATATCATACTTGAAAGGTGAAGCTATTCTAATGGTTGAAACCTACACACTGGCTGAAATCTGCACACTCAATTACCCAACATTAACAATTCATAGGAATATATGACCTTTGTATAGATGACCAAATCACTTGGGAGCTGCCATGTTCCACCCAGCCATGACCTGTAACTGTTCCTGGCCCTAAATACAGATCCCCCCGAGCTAGTTCCAACATGCAAGTAGCTTAGAGATCCTAAGGTAGGGATTCCCTAACTGTATATCAGGTCTAGATCAATTCTCCTTTTTCCTCTTAGGAAAATGTTCTCCAAGAACTCTCTTAAGAATAATAAGGCAGAATAATGACTCCAAAAAGATGGAAGAGATCCCCAAGTCTCTCCTTGGCTTGGGACTTTATAGACAGACTTTTCAGTCAAAGGGACAGTTAAATCAAGAATTATTTGATTTCTTGATTTAACCCTTTTAATTTAATTTAGGTACTTTTAATATTTTAACTTAGGAACTTTTAACTAGTTACTAATTAGAATTTTGTAGGTATTATACTATTTAATTTACTTTTAGTAATAATAATAATAAATGAAGCTTTTCCTTCTTTCTTACATTATTAATATTCTTACTGTTTTTACTCTTTATAAATTTCATGTATACAAATATATTATCTGTTAACATTTATCTTTGGGTATCATATATTATGATCCCCAAAATTATGGCACTTTCTTCATTAAGGTCATCAGGTAGGTGGTTAGGTCTACTAGGATAGGGAACTCTAAATATCCTTGCATGTTGGATTCCCTTGTATAACATCGTAGTTCTTTAGTGCTTGATGAGATATAGAAATTTGAAATTTCATTTAATCATTTATAAATAAGTCAGATGAAATAAATATTTTTCTTGAGTCATTTTCACTCGACATTGTTAATTATTTTATGTAACTCCTAGAGCTTATCCAGAGCCCATACTCAACGCTAAAAACAGGGAGTTACAAACTTAGTGCAATTCTAGAGCTCCTTGCTGAACACTAATGCTAGGATGTACTTCTAGGATACACCTAGGGATACAATGGCCAAGGATTCGATGTTCCAAAGCTTATGATCAACATCAACATGGAAGGTTCCAGGGATTATGACCAGCACTTCAAATTTATCTTTTCATGTGTTCCAGAGATTTATGCTCAACACAAATTTCTCAAAACTCATGTGCTCCAGAGCTCCTTGCTCAACACAAAACATCTCATCAACCATGTTCTTCAGGGTCCACGCCCAACACAAGCAAACATATATATATCATATGCAATTGTCTTATGCCCAATATATCAAACAAGTCATCATGTTCATATGCAGTGGGGTCTTTGACCCAATATATCAAAATAAAACATCAAGGTAACATCATAATCAATGGGACTCATTCCCATAAGTGTTAGGTCAAAAATTCAGGATATTACATCCCTCCCCACTTAGAACAACACTGTCCCTAGTGTTCTAGCAACTCAGAATGAAATCATGAAACAAGGCGGGGTAAGCCTTTCTCATGGTGGATTCATTCTCCCAAGTAGCCTCATCAGCCTCGAAGTGATTCCATTTCACTTTCAACTGTCCTATGGTATGCTTCCTAAGCTGCACCTCTCTCTTGTCCAATATATGAAGAGGTTCATGGGAAAACTCCCCTTTAGGTTCCACTTGTAATAAGGACCAATCAATCACATGTTTAGTATCATAAACATATTTCTTTAATAATGATACATGGAAAAAATTATGGACTCTTATGTGAGCGGGTAACACTAGTTCATATGCTACTGGCCCTCTCTTGGCCCGTATTTCAAAGGGTCCAGAAAACCTACGTTCTAACTTACCACACCTTCCCAAGCTCAACGAGCTTCGTTTTGCTTTAACTTTGAAGTAGACATAGTCATTTATTTGATAATCTTTATCTTTTATTTTCTTATCCGCGTAGATTTTTTGGTGCTCTTGTGCTTCTTTAAGGTTCACCTGGACCTTGGTAACCAACTGTTCCAAGTCCTTTAACAAGTCAAGACCTAACATGAGCTGATCCAATAGGCTATCCCAAGTAATCAGTGTTCTGCACTTCCATCCATAGAGTACTTCAAAGGGACTCATTTTGGAGGAATTCTGGTAACCGTTGTTATACGTAAACTCTACAAGATGCAGGTACTCTTCCCACTTGGTGGGGTTGTTCATGACATACATCCTAAGCATGTCCTCAACAATATGGTTTACCCTTTCTCTCTTCCCATCTATCTACAAGTGGTAAGCAGTACTAAAGTTCAACAACGTCTCGAATCCGAAGAATAAAGATTTCAAAAATTTTATGGTAAAATTAGTATCTTGATCCAAGATGATTTCCTTGAGTATCCTGTGCAATCTAAATATCTCCTTCAAGAAGATATCGACAATGTGTACTTCCTTGTAGGTCGAATTCACTAGAATGAAGTGTGCTGCTTCTGAGAATTTGTCAACTACTACAAAAATAGAATAATTTTGTTTCTTACTGTTAGGTAGACTAGTGATAAAATCCATACTAGTGACCTCCCACTTCCATTCTGGAATGGGTAATCGCTACAAAAATCCTGAAGGATGTTGATGCTCAGCTTTGACCAGCCGAAATTCCTGAAATTTTTTGATAAACAACACAATGTCGGCCTTTAACTTAGGCCAGAAAAGTGTCTCTTAACGGAGGATATCATCTTTTGATATATTGGATGCCCCAAGTAGGGTGTCTGATGAAATTCCGTGAGGATGCTGGACCAAATGTCCCGTCCTTCAAGAACGTACAATCTCTCATTGGACCATAACAATCCTATTTCATCTACCTTGTACTCTTTTTGTTGTTGCAACAACCTATCCTCTTGGACCTTTTTGAGGATTTCTACATAGAAATGGTCAACAATGTTGGCCGTTCTAATCTTCTCATGTAAATCGGAATCGGTTTGACTTAAAGTCACCTCATATATCATATGAGTTAGTCGACTCAAAGAATAATCTATATTGTTCTATTTTCCCTTAATATACTTTAGTTCGAAATGGTACTCACTTAGGAAATCCAACCATCTAGATTTCTTGGCGTTCAGATCCAGTTGTTCAAATAAATACTTTAGACTCTTATTGTCTGTCTTTAGAAGGAATTTCCTTCCTGTGAGGTAGTTCCTCCACATTTTCAAGGTGTGAATCATGGAAGCTAACTCAAGATCATGTGTAGTTCCTCCACAAAATATGCTTAAGATTTTGAAAACTTTCCTCACACTTGGTCATCTATAATAACTTATTTTCCTTCTTTTGCAAAGTGGTCATGGGACAAGCTATTCTCGAGAAGTTCTCAATCAACTTTCGACAATATCCATCTAATCCCAAAAAGGACCTAATGTTGGTGACACTAGTAGGGGTAGTCCAGTATTCTATGGTTCTAATATTTTTCTAGTCCATAGCTATCCCTATCTTGAAGATGATGTGACCTAAGTCATGTATCTATGGTTTGTAAAAATCACATTTACTAAACTTGTCATAGAGCGGGTGTTCTCATAACACCCGTAGCACTATGCGAAGGTGTTCCTCGTGCTTCTATTTACTCTTAGAGTAAACTACGATGTCTTCTATAAATACCAAAACAAATGGTAGATATTTACTGAATATACTATTCATCTCACACATAAAGTTCATGGGTGCATCGGTTAACCCGAATGGAATTACTACAAACTTGTAGAGCCCGTACCTTGTACGAAAGGCGGTTTTATGAATATATTCATCACCAATCCATACCTGATGGTACCCGGATCGTAGGTAGATCTTTGAAAATATCTTGTCTCCTCCTACTCGATCGAACAAGTCATTGATCCTAGGGAGTGGGTATCGGTTCTTGATGTTATAGCTGATTTTACCATACATGGTTGATCACATATAATGGCCTTCCCTGTCCCTCTGCATACTCTTTGGACCCCATGGACTTGTCTTATAATTTGATGTTCCAAGATCATCCCTTAAAAAACCCTGTTTATTGTTGTACATGACTTTTAAACCCATACTCACCTGCACACGTGATTTTTTACCTCAAACCCGCATACATCGGGATGTGTGTGTAAGTCCTAACTTTTTTGAAGTTTTCCTTATATGAGTCTGAATATCTTGACTCTTGGCCTTCCATATGCCTTGAGATCGCTTGGATTCAACCCTCCATTACCCTTTTGGAGTGCTATATAAGGAACCCCTTGGATACATTGAAGGAGGAGGAATTGAAAAGCAAAGAAACTATAGTCCATTATTGCTTCAGTTTGCTTATACTTGAGTCTCCATCCCTTTGTCCCTTTGGAGCACTTTCTTGTCTTCCTAAGCTTTCCTTTGTTTTGTGAGCTTGCTATAGAGAGATGGAGGATTGAGGTGGTGGAGGCCTAGGTGGAGACTCAATTTCTCTGGTTCGTAGACTTGCTGACAGAGGTTGTCACTCTTGTAATCTCTAATTTTATTAATAGAAATATTTTTTCCTGTCCAATTATGTGCATTTGAATATGAATATTATATCCATGGATGTATTTAATTTATTATACATTGTTGAGTATATATGATAGAGTAGGTCTAACAAATTATTATAGAGCATGATTGTCTTGTTTGTTTTTTTTGAGAGCAAATTGCTAATGCAAGCGTAAATTGGAAAATCTCAATGGGGATCTACTTCAACCATCTGGAACAAGGTACAATTTGGTATCCCTTAGTGTTAGATGTTTGGTTTCTCTTGCATATTGGGAAAGATTGATTTCTGGTGTCTAGATATCTGTTTGTTAGGATTATTAATCCTTCCTTGTCCAATTTGGTCATATGTCTGAATTGGGAGTCATGTCTAAATTGGGAGTCCATCCAGTCTATTTTTAGTCACTAGCACCATTGGGTCCACTTGGTTTAATTGGGGCACATGTTCTAGTTACTAAAGTGTGGGTAACACTAATTGAGGCCTATTGCCACTGATTGCACTTGCATGCATTAGTTTAGGAGCCTCCTAGATCAATCCCTACAATTTAGGAATCACTGGGAGTGTCGATACCAACCAGGGATGATTTTAAGGAACCATACTTTTTTAAAAGTGTATAAATGCTGGTGACTATTACCAATTCTTAAAACGCCAACTATAAAATGATTGGCAATATTTTTCAAAAAATGTTTTAATTTCCAAGGATTTTATATCATTTATATAATAATTTGGTGATTTTTAGGGTGAAAAAAATTTACCTCATCAAAATTGGGTGAAACAGGGCTTCAAAAAATGAAAAATGGTGAATGTTTTTTTGGAAGAAAAACATGGAAAAATAGTCCGCTGGGATAAAATTCACCCCTAAAATTATCCCTAATACCAACCTTCATCAGTTGAGTTTAGTTAGTGACTAATCAAGCTGAGTTAGGAGTCAGTTACATTCAGTTCTAGTCCTCTACAATTAGTTAGCACTAGGTTTGCATGGTTGCATGCAGGAGAGGCACATTTCTCACTTACCACAGTCAGTTAGCCTCAGTTAGCTCTGATAATGGTTTATACAAGGTCAGTTCACTATTGAGTCCTCCAATAATGATTTAGACAAGGTATTAGTTACCTACAGTCAAGTAGAGTCTAATCAATTCGAATTTCCTCATGTGGATTCGAGTTGCATGTGGCTATTTAGCCATTGTACTACATTGTAATTAATTATCTAAATAATTTTTTATTAATGAAAAACATTCATAGTTACAAGCCATTTTTGCACTGTTTCATTCTTCAATAACTGAGTAAATTGTGTGATCTATCTTGTGAGTTGTGTGTTTCTCCACAGATCTATGTGCTCAATTTAATATGGTATCAGAGCCTCAGCCGACAAGGCACTTCTCCTCCTCAGATCTCTAACCGGATCATTTTTTTTAGCATTATGCTCCATTCCTGCTCTGCACCAGAAGCAGAAGGTTTACCACTTAATACCCCAAGTTAAGGAATTATTGATCAATATTGCTTGATCAATTATGTTGGGTGTGATGAAAACCTGAAATGTGAAGGTAGTCGACCTTATTTTATATGTGTGATTGTGTGATTTATAGGTTATCATCTCTTCTCACTGCATTCACTACAAGCATCTCTTTCTTCTCACTACATTTGCTACAACAACTCAGTCCTCTTTATTGAATTCAAAATGGCCCATCCAGTGGATCTGGTCACTTCCTTCAACTACCATAAGTCGAAGGAGGACAAGGAGGGATTGCTTCGCACCAAGAAGCTCTTCAAACTCATGGAAAGGACAGAGGAAGAGCCAATTCTTAATCATGACAAAGAAAAGTAATTTAACAGGATTGATGAAGCTTCTGGATACTTGTCCCTCTCAATCTCTCAAGATATTTGCTTCCACATCAAAGGATTGAACACTCCCAAGGAGATTTGGGACAAGATTGCTTCCTTATTTGATAAGCAGGATGAGACAAGGGTCCATCAGCTAGAAAATGAACCGATCTCTCTTAATCCATCTGACTTTGAAACAATGAATGAATTTTTCACAAAATTCAAGAACCTGATATACAAGTTGAAGAAATGCAAAGTGGAGAAGGAGGATGATTATCTTATCCTTGCCGTTCTCTCAAAACTTAGTGCAGACTACTCAGTATTTGTATAAGCCTTTGAAACAGTGAAGCTTACCACTCCAAATTGGAAAATTCTCACTTTTGATGCTTTCATCCATTCTCTCACTTATGAGAATGATAAGTTGATCCAAATGGGGATCATTCGATCTCCCAAAGATCAAGCACTTGAAGCAAGAGGAGGTAAGGTAGCAAATGACAAAGGGAAGCAAAGAGATGAGTCTCTTGTGAAGAAAGAGCATTCAAATGAGCCTTCAGGTTTGAAGAGAAGCAAGAATAATGGCAAAGGGAATACTCTTTGTTCCTACCATGGAAGTGGCTTTCATCCAGATAGCTCCTGCATGAGAAGAAAAATTGATGAAATGACTCTTCTTCTGAAGAAACATAACATTTTTGCACCTGCTAGTGCAACGAAGGATGATCAAACATAAGACACAAAAGACACTAAAGATTGCTTTGAAAGAGGTCATGCACTGAAGGCTATCTTCTCAACAACATATGTATTCCTCATTGATTCTGGAGATTCCAATCATATGGTTGCATTTGGAGAATAATTTTCTTCTTTGCAGTCTTTTGATGGTCCTAGTATTCAGCTGGGCAATAATAGTAAAGTTTAAACCATAGGAAAGGGATCTATCAAGCTTGAACATGGAAGGTGCAAATATGTGCTTTATGTTCCCTCCCTAGCTTCAAACCTGTTATCTGTATACCAGATGACTCATGCTGGCTCTCCAAAGCGAGTAATATTTGGTCCTGACTCAGTGGATATCACATATATCTCTACTGGGAACATCATAGTGAAAGGAGTTTCAAATCATGCCTCCAAGACATATGATTTCTTACACTTCATGCCTTTTTCAGATGCAGTGCACTCTCAAAGGGAAGGTAAAAACATTCAATCTCCTTCTCTTGCAGTTTCCACTAGTATTGCATAAGCAGTTGTATCAGTTCATGACATTAAGACCCATTCAGATTCAGATTCAAATTTAGTCCCTACTTCTAAGCAGGAATCTAGGAAGATGACTGGAAATCCATCTAACCTTCATAAGACATAGAAGCTTGCACTATGCCATGCAATCTTACCTTCTTTAGAGAGATGCAACAAATTTCTTGTAAGATGTCACATGGAAAGGTCTAATCAGTCACACTGCCTTCAAGAGAATAGAGTGGATCATACACCTCTTCAACTAGAAAGAGGAAAAGGTTACATTCCTCTTCCTTCCATCAACATTTTGGGACAAGAAGGAGAAGTCTACATGCTAGGCCCTAGAATACCTATACACAAAACACCATTCATGCTACTTCTCTACATCATAGAGATGAAGTTTGCAACAACATATTTCCAAGTTTTTCAAACTTGAATCCAGATTCTATCTACTTAGATAGAGGGGGGGATTTTTTCCCATGTGGTTTTTTCCCCAACTCCTTGTATTGAGCAGTTACATTACTTTACTTGATGTAATGGGTGACCTATGGTATTAGTTACCAGGGCCCATAGATTGTCCAAGTTAGCATTCAGGGGGGGTGTTAGGATTATTAATCCTCTCTTGTCCAATTTGGTCATATGTCTAAATCAGGAGTCATGTATAAATCGAGAGTCCATCCAGTTTATTTTTAGTCACTAGCACCATTTGGTCCACCTGGCCTAATTGGATCACCATTGGGTCCACTTGGACTAATTGGGGAACATGTTCCAGTTACTAAAGTGCGAGGAACACTAATTGAGGCCTAATGCCATTGATTGCACTTGCATGCATCATTTTAGGATCCTCCTAGAAGAATCCCTACAATTTAGGATCCACTGGGAGTGTCAATACCAACCTTCATAAGTTGAGTTCAGTTAGTGATTAGTCAAGAAGAGTTAGGAGTTAGTTACATTTAGTTCTAGTCCTCTACATTTAGTTAGCACTAGGTTTGCATGGCTGCATGCAGGAGAGGTGCATTTCTCACCTACCATAGTAAGTTAGCCTCAGTTAACACTGAATTAGACACTTGATTTATGTTTTAGAACTCCGATGAACTCCGATGAACTCAGTTAAATATTGAGTGCTTCGATGATAATTTAGACAAGGTCTTAGTTACCTACTGTTGAGTAGTGTCTAATCAATTCGAATTTCCTCATGTGGCTATTTAGCCATTGTAATACATTGAAATTAATTATCTAATTACTTTTTGATTAATGAAAAGAATTCACAGTTGCAAGCCATTTTTGCACTATTTCATTCTTCAATAACTGAGTAAATTTTGTGATCTATCTTGTGAGTTGTGTGTTTGTCCACAGCTCTATGTGCTCAATTTAATATTGTTGTGGTACCTTCAAAGCCATAGGAAGTTTCTCTCCATAACATAATTGGTGACTTTGTTGGGGATGTTCCTAGACGTTTCTCTTTGGGGTTTTTGGTATTCAATGTACTTGAATTGCTCTTGATTTCTCTATTTCTGTGTTGGGCCTGGGGGCATGTTTTCCCAGTAGGGTCATGAAGAAGTAAATTTGATCTTGGCTTGTCTCTTTACCCTATTTTTTTTCCTTTTTCTTCCTATACACGGGTTTTGTATTCACAGTTGTGTATACACGTGGGTTTCCCTGAACAGTCACGTATGTACACCGTTTTACTGAGAACAATCACGTATTACTTGATTATGAGCCTTAGTTGGAGGATTAAGTGTTGCTGGGTGAGTTCTGATGATTATTGAGTCTTCTTGGATGCTTTTCGTGTCTGTATACACCCTTTTTTTCCTGACCAGAGACTTCTTTTAGTTTATTTTTTAAGCTTTGTTCTTGCCATCCATTTATCCATTTTTTGTTTTGAGATTAGTTCATTAGGTCTCTTTTACCTTGGTGTATTTATTGGTTGTTTTTTGTGAGTGGTTGCAGGGTTTGAGGGTAGTAGAGTCATTTATTGCTTTCATATCTCATTTATTGCAAAAAATACAAAAATATTTTTGCTTTTGCATACTTGTGCATCTCTTGCATTTTGCATTGGCACGGTACTTGCATTAGGTTTGCTTATTGAATTAAAATCAGATTTTCATATAGGAATGATTACACTTACATTTGAAGGAAAAATCTTGCACCTCATGTTGTGGAATACCTTGTTCTTCATTCTACACATTGCACTTGGCATTGCTTTTTAGGTGTGCATATTTACTTCTGTTGGTTCTGATTGGGCAGACCCGGGTTTACTTTACTGTACCAACAAAACCCCTAGCTCACTGGCCCTTTCGGCGACAGACCACAGAGCGGCCTGAAGTCTCACTCGAAGTGATCTTAAATGGGGTGGCTAAAGACTCAGGTGTCTTCAACCGGGTTCTGTAGCATCCTATGGTCTCGCGACTCTTCTTAGCCAGCGAGATCTCTCTGCGGAATCGATCTCTCCTTCTAGCTAGTGCTGACAGGGAGTGGACTCTTATTGCATTGCATCTTCTCTGGCGATGCCCAGACTTACTCTTCTACTGAGCTCCTTCCCTATGATATCTCACACCGCAGCTCCCCAGATGATGCGATATCGCCTTTATACTCTATAATGTGTCCTATAATGAGGATTAATATACATAAAAGCTTTTGAAGTCCTGCGATCTCCTTCCTTAGTATAATATTTAAGATAAACAACCTCACTTAGACTCCTATAGTCTAATATGCTTAACATCAACTACACTGAACTCATGGAACTCATATACCAGAGTCACTTAACATTGTGTCTATCAAACTGTTATGAACTAACACTGATAAACTCATATACAGGCTACTTGATACCTTCAACTTGCGTTTAACCCTCTATGTGCTATAAGCTGAAGCATAACATACATACGTCCATCAACTGATAAGAAACATTCATGTAACAGATAACAGATAATACATAAGTAAAGTACAAACACATGAAATAGTCGCACAACACACGGATTTTACGTGGTTCACCTCCAGGGGGGAAGCTACGTCCACGAGAACTGGTTTTTATATTATATCTTGAGAGGATAAACACAGTTCCACTGCAATCTGATATGCAGCTCGAGATATTATGGGAAACTCCGCACACACAACCGAGAGCCCTTCTCTCTTAGATCTCTTCTCTTATATTGCCTTCTCTTACAATATACTCTTCCTCTCTCTCTCTCTTTCTCTCAATCCCTGCAGATTGTTACATACATGCTCAAGGAGCTAGCTACTGGTTACAGTAAGATAACATAGGTGGATTAACAAGACCAGAGCTCGACTCTTACAATACTGAGACTCTAGAGACACTTGGCTAGCTAAATGACTCAGTGGCTACTCCACGTCTAACTGTTTAAGCAGCTACCCAATTGTCTAACTGTCTAACCTTTTACATTACAAGATACATGCTTATATAGGTGGCCCGAAGGTCTCGCCATTACAAAACCGTGGGCCTTTCCCAACAGTAACCCAAAAACCCTAACTATGACAGTCGACGCGTCTGTACTATGGGCTACCGCTTACCGTCACACCACAGCTTTCTACAGTCTTCCACGCTTCCCGACGCTGATCGTGGGTATGGGTGCCGCTTCCTACTATCCTTTGTCTTCAATACCTCAGCCCGTTGCTCCTTTCCTTTATGAGGGTAGTTGAGCCCTCCTGTCTTTGCCGCTTCCTTAAGTGTAGTGGTTGAGCTCTCTCTTCTCGGCCGCTCAGGTACTATCTTCTTTGACTTCCCTGCCCCGATGTAGCAGCTTTTCCTGTAGCTGCGGGACCCTGCTCCAACAGTTCCCTAACACTTACTTGTGGCTCATCCTTGAGCCACTAACAGCTAGCTTCTCCTGCTGTAGCTTCTCCTTGGCTTCCTGCGAAGTCCTTGTGAATCTCTCTCGAAGTCCTACAACTTTGTTGTTCATAGCTTCGACACACTCTTGTGTCGTTTCAAGCATAGCTTTACTAATGCTAGAGTCTTCTGTAACATCCATTTCACTCTTACTTGTAGTGAACTCCTTAACCTTCTGCTCAACTGCATCAACCAGCTCTACGATTCGTTCCTAATATGGTTGAAGCAGGTTATTAAACTGTATCTCTTTTTCTCTTAACCGATGCGCTTCCTATTGCAAATGGTTCATCTCTGACATCTTCTTCATCTTTGCAAGAGCTCCTAAGCTCTTGACTTCTTCTTTTATTGTTGTTGTGGCCTTCTCTATGTGCTGGATGCTCTGCTGCAATTCCAGTCTATCTGGGAGCTCGTCTAGCTCCGACCATGTCTTTGTTGCATCGGCTAGTAATGACTTTGCATCATCTATGCGACTCTTCATCTGTGTTGAATCAAGTCTAAAGGCCTGTGCCCTTGCTTCCTTGTCTGCCTCAGGTGTTCTCGGTGGTCGAGCCTCGAGCTCAGCAATCTGTGCGTTGTGGTCTTTCTCCATCCTAGTCACTGTTTCTTCCAGAGCCTTTGCTCTTTCTGCAACTCTTCTTACCTTCTGTGTTAGAGGTAAGGCAAACTCAATGTTACAATGAGGTAACTCTAATGTGATGCTCTGCAGGAGCTGGCTGAGAGCCTTCTCTCTTTCTTCATATGTTCTTAACTCTTCCGCCTTTTTCTGAAGGCCTGCAATGAGTTCTGTATTCTTCTTCTCAACTGGGTGTTCTATTTATAAGTCGTCATCTCTCTATCCCTGAGCTCTGCGGCTAGCTGCTGCTGGATCATCTGTAACTGATCAACGGGAAACTCTGCGAGATTAACCTCTACAGGTTGTCTAATCTATATCTATACATCAATCATTGAATCAGGGAATCGGATGCTCCCTGGCATTATCAACATTGTATTGATGCGATCCGTTACAAGGATTTCCTCATGGGAAATCAATTGTTTTGAGCTTTCTCCTGCTGTCACCTTGACTGGCTGAGTCTGCACTATGGCAGTCTTCTTAGTGAATGCTTTCATCTCCAGAAGCTGCTTGTCTACTGTGCTCTGCAGTTTTTCTTGCGATGTCTGCATCACCTGAAATGATTCCTTCATTTCCTCCTTCAATATTGCTACGATTTGATCATAGTCATCATCTGTCAGTGCGGTCTCTAAAGCTATCTTGGAGGATTTTACTTTTTTCTTCTTTGGTGCCTCTAGAAGCACCTCTTCTACATCTTTCCTCTTTTGTGCCAATGATGGCACTTCTGCTATATCTTTCATCTGGGACCCCTCTTTATCTTTTCCTTTGTCCACTAGGTTTGTCTGTGCGGTCTCTGTTGGTAGTGCTGTGGCATCTTCTAATTCTTTCTTCCACTCGTCATCAAAGTATTTGATGACATCTTCTACGTCCTGCGCTGTCATCCTGAACGAACTTGGCTGTGTTAAGATGATCCCCAGTGTGATGCCAGATGCATCCACATGGACATGAAATGGCTTGTTCCAATC
This sequence comes from Pseudotsuga menziesii, assembly GCA_001517045.1. NCBI lineage: Eukaryota > Viridiplantae > Streptophyta > Pinopsida > Pinales > Pinaceae > Pseudotsuga > Pseudotsuga menziesii. Next base: position 28,242 of record LPNX010183069.1, read on the forward strand.
TGGAAATACTAAGATGGGTGTTGTAACCATCTTCTCTTTAAGTGTGTCTAAACTTTGCTGGCATTCCTCATTCGATAGGAATTTCACGTCTTTCTTTAACAGCTTTTCCATAGGTGCTGTGATTTTTGCATAACCTTTGATGAATTTTCTATAGTACCCGGTATGACCAAGCACTGTTCTCAATTGCTTGACTGATTTGGGTGCTGGGAGATGTATAATGATGGAAATCTTTACAGGATCTACCATCAAGCCTTGCATGTAAACAATATGACCCAACAAAATACCAAATGGTGCACATAATATACATTTCTTCAAGTTAAGATAAATCTGATATTGCCTACATTTCTCTAACATGAGCCTTAAATCTCCTATATGCTTGTCGATTAATCCAAATACAGTCCAATCATCAAAATATACTTCTAATAATTTATGTATGTATTCCTTGAATACAACAACTACTACTCTAGAAAAGATAGCTGGTGCATTTTTAAGACCAAAGGGCATTACCGTATACTGGAATGAGCCCCATTCTGTCACAAAGGTGGTCTTATGTCAATCCTCTGAATGGATTCTGATATGGTGATATCCTGAAAAGCCATCAGTGAAGGAGTAGACCTCCTTTCCTCCCACATTGTCTAAAACTTCATCAGTAAAAAAGGTGTCGGAAATGGGTCATGAAGTGATGCGTCATTGAGTTTGCGTAGGTCGACACAAATCCTAATTTCTCCTTTGGTTTTCTTTTCCTGCATGACCGTGGGACTAACCCATTCACTCTATTCTATAGGTTCAATGATGCCTGCTGCTAGCATCTTATCGATCTCATCCTTATGTTTTTCTTTATAGCGGTGATTCAATCTGTATGGACGCTGCTTAACTGGCCTAGCATCCTCTTTCAATGGTATGTGCATTACTCCCAAATCTCCTACTATTCCCTTCATATCTGTGAACTTAGTGGGAAATAGGTCCTGATAGTCATGTAAGAGATCTGCAATGTGTCCTACTGTTTCATCATCCCAATAGTCTCCAATAGAGGCAAACTTTGGTTCTGTTTCTGTGCCAATATTGATCTTTTTAATCTTGATAGGGTCTGTGATAGCTGGAATCTCAAGTTTTGGTCCATCAACATCGTGAGTCCCTTCTGACTCAGGAATGTTGACACCGTGAGGATTTTCATCCTCATCATCTGGCTCTACTGTGAAGTTGTAACACTCAAGCGCATCTTCTAACTGGATATCCCAATCAGACTGAATAGACACTGATTGGGTACGGTCATCAAATATCTTGGTTTTTATAACGCCTAGGGCCTGATCAATGCTTGGATACTCAGATTCAAAAGTGAAAGTGAGTAGAAAGTTGTCTATCATAAGTGGCCATGTGATGGTTCCTCTGCACAATTCTGTCTCCGTGTACCAATTCCTTGGCACTGTGTCTAAAGTGTGAATGAATAGGTGAACCCATTCATCCCCTGGAATTGCTGACCAACTCTGTTCGCAATTCTGAATATGTGACCTGGGGTCACTCTCTCCTATGTATTTCTGCTGTAAAGGCTCATTGTCATTAGAAAATCTGATCACCATCAGTCTCTTAAGATCATCCCATGATGCGATATGTTCTTTATGTGCGTGCCACCATCTTGCAGGTGTGGCTTTTACTGCAAGGTCCATAGTTGTCATCCTCTGCTCTTGAGTAATTTCTTGTTCAAACTGCTATAAAAAGCCAATGACATCCACTAGGCCATGAAACGATGGAATGCCAATACTCTCGGCGCCAATCCGACGCAGTGACTTAGTCATAAATGCACATCTGCGAGCTGAGAATTCATAAAGTCTATTCTGCCAATTTTCTAAACCAACCTCCGAATCTGATGCACATGAGCTATCGCATCGCCAATTGATATTTCCTTCTGTGGTAGGGTTGATGTAATCACTCTGATTAGCAGTCATCTGATAAAGGATTTCCATGTTACGCATCTCCTCCTCTGCTCAGATAGGTTCAATATAGCGAGGACCCTGAAAAGGATCCAATGGTGCAATGACCTAGATCTGTGTATCCTTAAAGGTCATTTGTATTTTCTTTAAGTCGATAACAACCATGTTATCGATTGCCCAATCAATACCTAGTAAAGCTGGATATGGTCTACTGTCGCCAATTATTTCTATAAATTCAAAGTCGGTAAAGCTGCAAACTCTATCAATATCAACTGGCACCTGCGGTAATTGACCCAGTGGTGATACCCGCTACTGATTAGCTAAATGCAGATGGATAGGAGATCTGGCTAACTTAGGGCTACCCATCTGTTCCCATGTCTGCTTAGTCAGAACATTTACCTCTGATCCTAAATCTAGGATTACCTCGTCCATTTCAAATTCTCCAATTTGTGTTGTGAGTCTCATCTCTCTTCCTGTTCTTGTATGTCCCGTAATATTATGAACAGTACGCTGTGCACTGTTCACGAAAGAAGATGGCTGACACTGATCTATGATGCGCTGAAGCTCTCCGATAGCTTTCTCATTTTTAACAAGTTTCAAGCAACTCCGTAGGAAGGATTGTACACTTCCTATCGACTCGTCCTCTTCAGACCTTCCTGATGTGGAAGCTTGCGATATCTGCACAGGACTAATGCCACAAGGTGTTTGCTGCGGTATGTCCCTACAAGGCGGTACCTGTGATCTCGATGCTGTAGGTTCAGTAAAGAAAGTTTTTTCTTGCTGAAACGTTTCTTTGTTCTTCTGCAGGTCGAGTGGTGTTGATTTTAGTTTCTTTGTGCACCCACTTCAGACCTGTGTTCTTTGCATCATCCTGAGATGTGCTACTAGTAGAAGCACTACTGCGAGTTACAATATGGACTCTTGGTTCTGGCTCTTTCTGCTCAGCAGCAATAAGCTGAATGTTCTGGTTTACTGCTGGCTTAGGGTCCCTAATCTTGGATATCAAGATTGGACACTCTTCTATAATATGCTCATAGGAATTGCAATACTTACATGTCATACTAGGGTTCTGACAGTCCCTAGCATAATTTCCTGTAATTCCACAATTGTAACAAGTAATAGGTCCATGACCATGGCCAAAGCCTCCTCCACAGCCTCGTCCTCTGAATCCTCCTCCATGACCAACATGAGCTTCTTCATGCTGTGGTCCTGCTGCTGGACCTGGTGTTTCCGACTAGACTCTGTGTATGTCATGTTTTCTTTCTATCAGAAAATCATAATCTCGGCAACTATGTTCATCATGACCTACTGACTTACAAAAGTTACAATATAAGTTCTTAGGGGTTTGTACATACTTCTGAAGTGAAGGGCATTCTGGTGGTCAATGTCCTCTTGTTCTGCAGAGTTCACACCACGGCCCTTGAGTCTGTAATAAGGGGTTAGGAGCCCCACTTGCTAAATATTCTACAAATACTGGACAATTATTCTTAGTATGGCCCTATCCTTTACACTTTATACACCATAGTTCTTGTGCAATATCTTTTCCTTTCTTAATCTCATGCATCTGTAATGTGAGATTGGCTAACTGGTTCTGCAGGTTTGTCATTCCTGTACTAGTCTCAGCTAGAGGTGAAGCCTCTAGTTTCATTTCCATCTCCAACACTTCATCCTGTGTACGGAGTCTCTGTTGCATTAATGGAAGTTTGATGTGAGGAAGTAGTTCTGCGATGAACCATTCTTTATGCTGCTCTGGCGCAAACTCAAAGCTAACCTGGTCTATAAGAGCTTTGAATTTCTGATCAAAGTCCCATACTGACTCTGTAGGTAACTGTTTGATGTCTTTAAGCTCTGTGATACATTGTGACTCAGACTTAGGTTTCTTAAATTCTTTAATCATGGCATTCCTGACTTGTACGAGCGTTCTTCCCGGTGCTGTTGTATACTTCATATACCATGTTAAGGCTCTGTCTCTAAGTGTAGTGACCAACTGGACAAGTTTAATATTATCATCCTGGATTCCTTTAATGGTCCATATGGATTCACATAGGAACCAATGTTATTCCGAGTCTTCTGCCCCTGTACCCTTGAAGGTAGGTAACTTCATGTCATCCCCCATTTTGTTTCTACGTGGTGGATGCTGATTTGCTGTATTACTACCACTAGGTGGTGTAGGTGTAGGTGATGTAGCGGTAGTATGTACTGTATGTGAACTACTAGATGTAGTTCCCACGGGATTACTCTGAGTCCCAGTTGTTTTCTATGGGGTATAAGGGTGGTAAGGGATGCCTCCTACTGGTCTCTTTGTATTATTATGACTCTTTTCTCTAGTGCTGTCTGAACTATTTTCAAAGAGAGAAGATCTGAAATCTACTTTATATTTCTTACCACTACGTGTACATCCAATTTCATCAAAACACTCTCAAAATCTTGTGACATTACATTGACTTAGCTTATTCATCTGAGGATAAATCCATTACTCCTTTTTCATGCAATAACATCTTAATGAACAAGTTTAAAGAGCTTAGGTACTTACCATGATATCCTTTGAATAAGTACCTCTCTGCTTCACTGTAACTCTTTCTTTGATCGATTGCGAACTCTGTAATGAAGCCTTCCAGGAAACTCGAAAGCTAGAAGTCTACTGTCCGTGAAATGGGATTATCAACGCTCTTCACAGTCTGGATCAACTCCGGCATCCAGACTATGTTTCTTTTCTTCTTGAATATGTTCTTATCAGTCAACTTTGATAACCAGTCATACAACTCATTTGCATAGGTCACAAAAAATATCTCATGCAGATCTGTGAAGATATGTTTTTGTAACCAGTCCTCTGTACTCAGTCTAGGACTCTTGTTTTTTGTTGCAGCGAATTACTTTTCCTTAGACCCAACCCACTGGTTGAGTTCTTCTTTAGTAGGATGCCAACAGAACATTAGCTCGTCAATGTTTTCAAAGTTGGAAATGGAACCATTTGTTGGTTCTGATTGGGAAGACCTGGGTTTACTTTACTGTACCAACCAAACCCCTAGCTCACTGGCCCTTTCGGCAACAGACCACAGAGTGGCCTGAAGTCTCAACCAAAGTGATCTTAAATGGGGTGGCTGAAGACTCAGGTGTCTTCAACTGGGTTCTGTAGCATCCTATGGTCTCGCGACTCTTCTTAGCCAGCGGGATCTCTCTGCAGAAGCGATCTCTCCTTCTAGATGGCGCTGACAGGGAGTGGACTCTTATCGCATCGCATCTTCTCTGGCGATGCATAGACTTACTCTTCTACTGAGCTCCTTCCCTACGATATCTCACATCGCAGCTCCCCAGATGATGCGATATCACCTTTCTACTCTATAATGTGTCCTATAATGAGGCTTAATATACGTAACAGCTCTCGAGGTCCTGCGACCTCCTTCCTTAGTATAATAGTTAAGCTAAACAACCTCACTTAGACTCCTACAGTCTAATATGCTTAACATCAACTACACTGAACTCATGGAACTCATATACCGGAGTCACTTAACACTGTGTCTGTCAAACTGTTATGAACTAACACTGATAAACTCATATACAGGCTACTTGATACCTTCAAATTGCATTTAACCCTCTATGTGCTATAAACTGAAGCATAACATACATACGTCCATCAACTGATAAGAAACATTCATGTAACAGATAATAGATAATACATAAGTAAAGCACAAACACATGAAATAGTCGCACAACACACGGATTTTACGTGGTTCACCTCCAGGGGGGAAGCTACGTCCACGGGAACTAGTTTTTATATTAAATCTTGAGAGGATAAACACAGTTCCGCTGCAATCTGATATGCAGCTCGAAATATTCTGGGAAACTCCGCACACACAACCGGGAGCCCTTCTCTCTTAGATCTCTTCTCTTATATTGCCTTCTCTTACAATATACTCTTCCTCTCTCTCTCTCTCTCTTTCTCTCAATCCCTGCGGATTGTTACATACATGCTCAAGGAGCCAGCTACTGGTTATAGTAAGATAACACAAGTGGATTAACAGGACCAGAGCTCGACTCTTACAATACTGAGACTCTAGATACACTTGGCTAGCTAAATGACTCAGTGGCTACTCCACGTCTAACTGTTTAAGCAGCTACCCAATTGTCTAATTGTCTAACCTTTTACATTACAAGATACATGCTTATATAGGCAGCCCGAAGGTCTCGCCATTACAAAATTGTGGACCTTTCCCAACAGTAACCCAAAAACCCTAACTGTGACAGTTGGCTTACCATCACACCATAGTTTTCTACAGTCTTCCACACTTCCCGGCGCTAATAGTGGGTATGGGCGCCGCTTCCTACTGTCCTTTGTCTTCAATACCTCAGTCTGTTGCTCCTTTTCCTTTATGAGGGTAGCTCAGCCCTCCTATCTTCGCTGCTGCCTTAAGTGCAGTGGTTGAGCTCTCTCTTCTCGGCCGCTCAGGTACTGTCTTCTTTGACTTCCCTGTCTCGATGTAGCATCTTTTCTTGTAGCTGTGGGACCCTGCTCCAACAACTTCACTGCTGAGTCATAATTTCATTAGTTGCACGACCATTACTCTTTGAGTAATAACAACCAACTAAAATCAACACTTAATAAATGAATTACACTCTTTTTTTTATAGGGTGCATCAACAAGATTAGGTATTAGGGTCTTGGAATAGTTCATTGTGAGTTAATTCTCCAAGACCACTAAACAAAACAAGTAGGTGTCTATCTCATCTTATGTTGCTAGTGTGATGAAAAAAACATAAGTCTTATGCCGTCGATAGAGCGGAGAAAGTCATACTTAGTCGCAATAGTGACGAAAGCTGAAGCTTTAGTTTATTTATTTATTTTTAAATGGTCTTTTTGATTATTTCTTTAATTAAAATTTGACCATTGTCCATTTTTGTTGGAACCGCAACCATCAAAGATCTATAAATACATGTTCATAAGTCATTTGTTCATAATCATTTTCTAGAGTTGCAACCTTCTTTCTATTGGTTTATCGTTCTGTGATTTGAAGATTTCGGTATTGGTTTGACACATTGATTTTTTTTTTTCATTCGTTTTCCAGGTTAGTTTGATTGGGCAATGCACTAGTTTTTTTTTTTGTAGCGGCCCTTTTTTATCTACCCTTTATCATGTGAATTTTTTGAAACCTTTTAATCTCTAGTATATTAATGAACATGAACAATAATTGTGTGACCCCTTTTTATTGGGATATTTTATGGTGTATATATATTTGACCCCTCATTTCTAATGGAGCACTCCCATATCTTTAGCACTAAGGCACATGATGACATTTGATGGAGTGACCCTTCTAATTTATTATTGATTCACACATGTGGAGGAAAGAGTTGTTACTACTCAACAAACCATATCCATTTTGTTATTATCTTATCAACAAATCGTCATTGTTCTAGTGGATCTCTCCCTTATGTTCACCAATCTATGCTAGTTTTGGAGGATTTCTTGGAGGGTGCATAGTTGGGGATCATTGTTTATTATTTCATGGATTCTTTTTCATAATCAACATGTCTGAGAATAAGGAATCTTTTTTCACAAGAGAGGGACATGTGGAATCCTCAGTTTAAATCCATTTGTTTTGTATTTCATTTCTTTAGGTTTTTTGATATGTTATGAATTAGTTGAATTAGTTGGAGAATATTGTATATTTACTCCTCCCTATGGATATGTAGGTTTTCACATTGGATATTCTTATTTTATTAGAGGTTTTAAGCTCTCCACCTATATAAGATGAGCTCTTCCTATTGTAATGATTATTGGAGAATTGGAGAAAGAACTCTATTGCTTGATTTATGTTTATTGTCTTATAAGGTTGTGTGATTTCAAGGGATTTATTATTATGTGTAGTTACCCATTCATCCCACTTTGTTATTTATATGTGATGGAAATTACACTTCAAATATGTTGCAATAAGATATTCAAGAAGGGAATTAAAACAATGTGTAACTACTTGTTACTTCCTTTTTTTTTAATTTTTAAGGTGAACCATTTATGTTGCTGTATTTCATAGAAATCAATCATGGTGAACTTCAGCTTGGAATAAGATCACATTTTGTTGTATTAGAAATTTCATTGGTGGGAACTTCTAAAAGGGCATGCAAACATATAATTCCTCTAATTTAAATCAACAACCATTGGTAATTTTTGCATCTTTCTAACAACACCTTTGTTGAATCATACCCGTCCATTTCCATCCCTCCAGCACTCTTTTGACTCCATATGTCCAAATGTGTTTTGGGCATTGATCGTACACCTCTAACCTCCTTTAAAAAATATTAAACAATCAAATAATATTCTGTTGGGATAAAGGAACTCTTCACCCCACCTTGAACCATATTAGCCTATGCTTTAGCAATCCTAATTATAGGACATGTCATTGTACTAGAGAAGATATAATCTTAAGTAAAAAGAGAGTTTTTGTGTGGTGACGTTGTCTTCCTTCTTAGTTTCCTTCAGCCTTGCACTTGATCTTGGGACTTTGGATCACAAGTGCAAGATTTATTGCTAACAAGCTTGTTGGTGTTGTATTAATTATAATGTTATAAATTCTGTAAAACATGTTGTAATAGATCGTGCAATATAATATTTTGTATTAGCTTGTGTAGTATAGATTGCATTAGCTTGTGCACTATTTTGTATTAGCTTGTGTAGTATAGATTACATTAGCTTGTGCACTATTTTGTATAGTGACTTGTGCAGTGGAAGTATATGTTAAAGATAAGTCAAGATTATGTATAAGTCATTAATATTAGTTAAAAGGAAGTTGAGAAATAGATAATTGTTTGATATTATGTATTTATTTTTAGACGTACGTTATATATTGATTAATGGTTTATTTTGTTGTTATAGGCTATCATAATGTCAAAAACATTTTCTTGGGAAGAAAACAATAGGAGGTATGCTGAGGCTATGGCAGCATTAGAGGCAAAGGGTGATGGAACGTGTTATTGTCCTTTCAATGATTACAGAGGTTTGTGAACTAGAAGAATTTTACGAACATCAGCTGAAAAACATTGTAAGGTGAAGCGGCATACTGAAGGGGGGTATGAATATCATCCATTGGTAAGACGTTATTCATTACATATTGTACGTCTTGTAATAGTACTGATAGTGTATTCACAATTTTTTTTATAATTTTAAATATATGTGTTGTATATTATACAGTAATGTTATTGCATTGTTTGTAAATATAAAGACAATGCCCCCAATATGTCGACCGCCAGAGATCTATTTGCCACATAATAGTACAAATACTACTTTACAAGACGACGAGCATGGAGATCATGCTATTGAAGATGGAGTTCTTAATGATCCTATGGACATAGATGACGTTACTGATACTAATGGTACTGAAGAGGAGATAAATAGATTGCTAAAAGACACATTTTCTCCATTGGATGAGGAAAACCTCCATGATTTTCATGATGTTCCTCTTCTCGAGAAGTCCCAAGAACCTCTTTATGAAGGCTCAACAACCAATATTCTATCTACTATATTGTTGTTGGTGAACTTGAAGGTTTTGAATGGCTTATCAAACACTTGTTTCACATAGCTCCTAAGGTATGTAAAGTTGATTTTATTCCTCTATTTTTAGTGTTAATTAATTCATAAATTAGGGACATGAATTATTTATGACGTATATTGTTTACAATTCAATATTTGTCAATGTTGCAGATTGTTGGGTGAATTTCTATTACCATCATCAAATAATTTACCATGCACAACTCGAGAGCTATTATTGAGTATGAAAGAAATTGGAGTGGAGTATCAGTCTATTTATGCATGTCCTAATGAGCATATTATATATTATGGACAGTATGCATCTGAAAACAAATTCCCACAATGTGAAATTAGTAGATATCGAACTGATCAATTAACAGAAGAGGTTCCTTGAAAATTTCTTCATTATATTCCCATAATTCCACGTTTCCAACGAATATTCAGGTGCCAAAGTACAACACAATTTATGGATTACCATGCGAAGAACATAAGTAAAGATGGTGTTCTTTGAATGCCTACAGATGGTTCTGCATTGAATAACATCGAAGAAAAATGGCCAGTTTTTAAAGATGAACCTCGTAATGTTAGAATTTCATTGGCAGCTGATGGTTCAAATCCATTTGGTGAGCTTCGTTCTACTTACTCAGTGTGGCCTGTTTTCATCATAAACAACAACTTACCTCCTTGGATGACCATTAAGAGAGAGCACACAATGTTGGCAATGATTATTCCAGGTATTTTATTAAAAGCTATAATTATATTATGGCATAAAGTTATTTGTTTAATTGTTGCATGAGAACACCTTTTATACACTTGGATGGATAACTAAATAGCAATATTGTATGTTTATTGATCAATTAGGTAAGTACCAAGTTAAAGATATGAATGTGTATATTGAGCCTCTTCTCAACGAGCTATTTAAGTTATGGGCTAGAATCACTATGTATGACATCTCTAGACCAATAGGGAAGAAACAATTTCAGTTCCATGGAATACATGCATGGACAATTCATCACGCTCCCGGGTTAACACATTTTTGTGGTATGTAACTTTATGTCGCACCTCATTAATATTATATGTTTTTAACGTTTAAAACATGAATTTTGTTTTATTTTAAATTACTAATACTTTGATGCAGCTATAACATTAATACATATATCTCGCAAGTCTTCAAACAAAGGGAAAATTTGCATGTCTAGTATGTGGTCCTAGGATAAAATCTCGTCGTTTAAGAAGTTTAGCAAAGGAGGTGTTCAATGAGTACAGGCACTTCCTCCCTAAGAACCATAGGTATAGAACTATTGAAAAAACAAAATTAAATGGTAAAGAAGAGAATGCAAAGAAACCACGAAGAATGACAACTCACCTATGGAAGTTGGAATATAACAGACATCGTCGAGGTATGAAAATTGTATATGAAACATACAATATGTATTCACATAATATTATGATTTTTATATTTTTATTGAATCTTCTCTACCATGGGTGTCATGAATTATTGTAAATGTGTTTTCATTTATTTTTAATGAATGTATTTTAGACATGAATGGGATTCCATGAGGAATGAAGAGTTATCCCATACAATTAAGTAGGTTTCCTTACTACGAGCACCTACAAATAGCTCATTTTTTTGAAACAATGCATATCAGGAAGAATGTAATAGAAATGATATGGAGAAAATTAGATGGAAGGTCAGACAAAGATAAAATTGGAAAAGTTTGTAGTGACATTGCAGAAGCCAATCACGCATTGCAAAGTGTAATTATTTCCAATTTCGAAAATGGTAACTAGAATATTAGTCTTCCATGGTTATTGATGGAGTAACAAGAAATGCTATAAAACATGTCATTCAGAAAATAAGGTTTTTGACGGGGTTTTCGTCGAACATAAAAAAAATATGAACCCAAAAAGGTGATTTTGGCGGTGTTAAAACTCATGACTGGCATACATTCATTAAGGTAATTTTTTACGTATATAATTTACATTAAGTAAAATATTTTTAGTAATTGTTCTCTCCTATTTGGAAACATTAGATAATGATTTGATTTTTGCTATAGTACATTCTACCTTTGGCTCTCCTAGATAGCCTTAACGAAAACATAAAACAAGTTATATATTTTCTTGGTAAATACATGAGGTACGTAACAATTTTATATGCATGAAAAATGTTCAACGTTCTTTGGGTTCCATTGCTTATTGACATATTGTGTTTTACAGCTTTGAACTTTCATATATATTATATGCCTCAATCTTGTTGATCATTCATGTTATTTTCTTGCATCTTTTGTAGGTGGATTTCATCTAAAGAAATCCATAAAGAATGTTAGAATATAATCCGTAGGGATTATATATTTTGTAAATAAATAAATAAATCTGAATAGTAGGAAGCCGAAAAGGCTGGCGGAAGGTGAAACCCAACCGTCATATGATTTGTATAAATGAATGCATTAGCATTGGAATAATATTGAATCCGGAGTTATACCTATCAGTGGTATCAGAGCTTGGCTATTTGCCATAACTCCTGCCTGCTGCATTTCATTCCTGGCATTCTGCTTGCCGGTCCATTGCCAGACTGCCTGCTCCGTCAGTATGCCATTTGCATGCGTTTCTCTTTGCCAGCCTATGCGCATTCATTTGTATGCGTTATTCTCTTCTCATTTGCCTCATTTGCCAGACTGCTCTCTTCTCAACCCTAATTTCTTGAGCTGAATCAGTCGCCCTCCTCCTCTTGCATATTGTTGTTGCTATGAGTTCTTTGAAGACCTAGCCTGTAGTTACGTTTTGTATACACTCATATCAGGGAGCTACGATTTCATGAGGGACATTATCAGAGTTGTGATTTCATGAGGGACATTATCAGAGCTGCGATTTCATGAGTTTATAATTTGAAGACTGTAGTATTGGAGAAATAATACTGCATGTGACTGCGTTGAGATTATTGCGATCTCCTCCTTCTGCTGCGTTTGCATATTATTTTAAAGGTTGCGTTGAAAGCTGTGTTGAGGCAGCGTTGAAGGCTGTGTTGGAGGAGCTTACCTACAAGAGAACGTATAGCTCGAAATATTCACGCCATTAAGTGAAGTATGAAACGTGCTATTGATGCTACGTTGAAGATGGAGTAATGCTAGAGATTGAAGTCGTATTGGAGATGCTTATGATCTTGTAGACAACTTGCCTGTGTTGCTGGGTCCGGGGGCATAGCACGGGCTGCGGGTGCAGCTAAAGCTAGGGCTAAATTACCGTAGAGGATCAGAGCAAACACCACCGGAGCAACTGCAATGATGGTTTGGAACATGGTGTTATTACAATAATTGTTCTTGGCTCCTTGTTGAAGGCTTTCGATCATTGTGTGAATAAATTAATGTAGATACTGTTTGATCCCTCCTCTAATTATATAACGTTGAACTCAATCGTTGGCTGTGCCATCTTGAGGATTTAAATCTTTATCTCAGAACCAGCTTGCGCATTGATCCGTCGACAATAACAATATATATAAAAGATGTGGAGAGGGCATGCAATTCTTTTTATATGAAACACCCTCTATAAATATTCGTCGATGATATATGTATTGATCAGAATAGAAACGAATACATTGCATGAGAATTTTGCCCCGTTCATGTAATTGTGTACTGTTGCAAGCTATCTTGTTTTGTCAGTGTTGGAGACTCACTGTCACGGCCTGTCCTCCACCATATATGAGCTACAAAGTCTGGTGTGTCTGCAAAGTCTGGTGCGTCTGCCAAGTCTATTGCTTGGAAGTGCATAAAACCTAATTTATGCCCTAATTCCTATGCGTGGAGTTTTCCAGTAAATTCTGCAAGCATTTGTTTATTTTTCTAAGTGAAGCTGCCTGCGTTGGTGGAAAGAGTTGCCTGAGTGGAGCTGCGTGGAGCTGAATGTGAAGATTGTTGCTGCGATCCAGACAATTGCTGCTGCTAATCACTTGATTTTGCAGGAGTATATAGTCTGGTGCTTGATTTTTTGTGCACTTATATCCTTTGCACACTAATATATTAGCTTCTGGTGCCTCCACGCATAACATATTCTGTAGAGTATATATTGTATAAAAAGGAATGCTACTGTATATTTGAAGCTCGTGATTGATATATTTTGTATACTGAAGAAGCTTGTGAATGCTCACCTAAAGCTTGCATTGTATTCACCTTGGCAGAGACTGTAGACCTGTAAGTTTATTGTTTTTCTATTTCTCTTTGTCATATTAAGTTCATTCTTGTAAATTACACTAACAGCTGTAAAAGATGCAATCTTTGTCGTCAATAGTTGGTGCCACTCTCTCTGGCAAAGAGAGAGGAAGAGGAAGAAGAAATTTCAGAGGCAGAGGGGGCATAAACAAAACATCAGATTTGCAGTGCAAGTGTTGTGAAAAGACTGGGCATACATCAGATCAGTGTTGGGATTCATGGGACTCCATCAAAGACAAGCATAACCAGAAGAAAGATGACCAAGATGCTAGTAAATCTTCTGATTCTTGTATTGTTGCACATTGTAATCTTGGAATAAATGAAATGACTTCACTTTCATCTTACACTGAATGTTGGCTGCTTGATATTGGTGCAACATCACACATGACTTTCAGAAAAGACTGTTTTGAAGAACTTAATGAAACAATAAATGGCATAGTGTACTTTGCAGATAAGTCAAGTCTTAAAACAAAGGGAATGGGCACCATTCGACTGAAGATGCCTGGATTCCCTGATTTCTTGTTAAAGAATGTTCTCTATCTTCCAGAGTTGCAGAGAAGCCTGCTGTCCTTGGTGGAGATTCGACAGCAAGGCCATTCCATCCACATGTTTGATGGAATTGTAGTATTAAGAAAGTCCTTTGACAACCAAGTCATCATGATTGGATACGAAGATGGGAAGCTACTGAAACTAAAGGGTTCATCTGCAAGAGTTCAGAACTATGCCTACCTCTCTCAGCATGAAGAAGGTAATTTGTCATCTAGTTCATTGTGGCATGCAAGATTTGGTCATCTAAATTATAACAGTCTTCGTTTGTTGAGAAAGAATGGTGTATTTGTTTTTCCCACCATTCCCAAAGAGAAGAACAAATGTGATGCATGTATATTAGGGAAGCATAGTAAGCTGCCATTCCATGAATCTAATTTCAGAGCAAGTAGGAAATTAGAATTAGTACATTCTGATTTATGTGTCCCAATGCCAACTCCTTCTGCAAATGGGAATAAGTATTTTATGACATTTGTTGATGACTACTCAAGAATGTGCTGGATTTATTGTTTAAAGAGCAAATTAGAAGCATTTCAAACATTCAAAGACTTTCATGCATTGATAGAAAAACAAGCACAATAAAAAATTGGTACACTTCGTACTGATAATGGGAAAGAATACACTTCAAATGCTTTTGAAAATTATCTTCGCCATCATGGAATTGCACATCAGACTACAGTTCCCTACAATCCTCAACAAAATGGTGTAGCAGAAAGAATGAATAGAACCATAATGAATATGGTTCGCTTAATGATGTTTTTCAAGAATGTAAAACTAATGTTTTGGGGTGATGCAGTAAAATGTGCAGCCTATTTGAGAAATAGAAGTCCCTCAAATTCTCTTGATATCAAGAATCCACATGAAATGTGGTTTGGCCATCTCCCTTTAGTTAGGCATCTCAGAGTTTTTGGTTCCACCTGTTATGCCTTCATTCTAAAGGAGCAAAGAAACAATCTTGGTGCTCGAAGCAGAAAATATATTTTCCCGGGGTACGAAGAATACTCCAAGGCATACCGTCTGTATGATGAGGTAAACAAGAAATTTGTTATTTCCAGAGATGTCATTTTTCTTGAAACTAATAAAAATNTAACTGCTAACTTTGAACCAACTTCCTTTGAAGAAGCTTCTGCTCGATTTGAGTGGAAAGAAGCTATGCAAAATGAGTATGATGCACTCATAAAGAATGGAACTTGGAAGATGGTTGACACTCCAGTTGGAACCAAACCAATTGGCTGGAAGTGGGTGTACAAGAACAAATACATATCAGATGGCTCACTTGACAAGCACAAAGCAAGGCTTGTAGCAAAAGGCTATGCACAAAAGGAAGGAATTGTTTATGAAGAAACATTTTCTCCTACAGCAAAATGAGCTACCATCCAAACCTTACTCTCTTTAGGTGCTCATAAAGGGTGGAAAGTTCATCAAATGGATGTGAAGACTGCTTTCTTGAATGGAGACTTGAAAGAGAATGTCTTCATGTCTCAGCCAGAAGGCTTTGTCGTAAAAGGAAAAGAACAAAAGGTATGCAATCTTGTCAAATCCTTGTATGGCCTAAAACAATCACCTTGCGCATGGTATGAAAAGTTAACCGAGCATCTTTTGAAGTTGAATTTCAAACATTTTGATCTTGATGATGCAACATTGTTTATAAAGAAAGTTGGAAGATCTGTTGTGTATCTTGTGGTGTATGTAGATGATCTTTTAATGA
>LPNX010183115.1:0-19250 GCA_001517045.1 Pseudotsuga menziesii
TATATATATATATATATATATATATATTATACATGTGTAATGTCCCAAAAAAAAGAAAAAAAAATAGGCTAGTTAAAAACTACCTAGAGGGAACATTATTCACTTATGAAACTATATCGTACACTTCATGTACCTCTGTTTCTTCATAATTTGTTCTTACGTGCTGTCGTTTACTTTTAGTCATTATTTTTAATTTATTTTACTTATAATGTTGTACTGTTGTTTACTACTTAGTATTGTGTTTACACTTTTGTTGTTTATGTGTCGTCAGTGGATTTATATGCTTCGTTCTTTCTCCATTGTCGCATTTGTTAATTATGGAACCCTAACTTAACTTTGTTTGTGGAAACAAAGTGGGTAGAGTGGTGATACTTGTTCTCCCATGACGGTTTGAAAGGTAAAGTATTACTTTGTTATGCATGCTTAGTTAGTTCAATCGAACTAAGGCACCTCTTTTAATTTATTTCCAGGTTTACCTCACGACACAATTCTTAGTAGGGAGTTGGTATCATTTCAGTATTTATTTACTCTTACTATTCATCATTACACTTAATTACTATTTTAGATTGGTAGCAAGGTAATCTTAAATTTGTTAATTATCTAGCCTAGATAATTAACTATGTGATACTTATACAATCTATACAAATGCACTTGGTTCTATTTTGTTACAGTTATTAACATGTTTCTTGTTTTAATGGTAGGTCATAACTTGGTTACTTGTTCAGACCTTGATTTTATTATAGTAAGAGATGTTACCATGGCATACTTCGTATTCAATGGTCCTTAAGCATTCATACTTTGATACCAAGGAGATTAAGACCCTAAGCTCTAAACCTATGGCTTAAACATTACCTTTAGACTTAATCTTGGATTCTTGACTTTAAACTAGCGCATAATTATGTATGAATGATACTTTGCAAAAGTCCATACCATGTAATAGTATACAATCTGCATTAAGGTTTTGGGGTGGTGAAACTATAACATATGGTAGAAACCATATGATAGCACGGTTTAAGCCTTCATGTGAGAAGGGGAAATACATAGTAATGAGATGAAACCTAAACTATGGAGAGTGGGCTTGGTATGGAGTTAATGGTCATGAGCTCATGCATTCAATGCTCTTGGGAGAGCTATAAATCCCCAAGCTTAGGGCTTGGGAACACGATGGTTATCCATTGTGTTTCTCATTTGGGGTTTATGCATTTCGGCTTTGCGCAAGGAGAATAACATGGTGGAAACCTCGAGACCATGAGGTATGATTCATCTGGTTCATACTCCTGCACATTTTTTTTGTTTAATGATTTTAACGTGGCCATACTTCTCATCCCTAGTTTCACTTGTGTTTGCAGGTGCCGAAAAGGAATGAGGAGCATCATGGCTTCAACTCTTTTGGCTCCAAGCGTTTGCAATAAAGGCCATGGTAAGTGTGTGAGCAAGTCTCTACTTGTTACCTCTCAGCCCTCTTGGGAAAACTACGCATATATTTGTTTCTTGGTTGGGGTTTTATGTTGTGGGTTTCGATGTGGGGTTTAAAATTCATCTTTGGGAATAGTATTATAGACTTGGATTTTAATTAGATGTTTCAATGGCTTTGGTCGTGGAGTGGAATCACTCTTCCTCTCATTCTGTTCATAAATTTAGGGTTTGTAAATTAAACAATGGTTTGTGCCTTTGAGCCATGGGTTGCACCATTACTTGCAATGGTGCCATAACCCATTGGCATGCTCATATAGACTTTGTTTGGATTCAAAAATGACTATGTCGAGACACTGCGAAATTACCATACTATGTATGATGTCTATACTCTGCATTTTTAATAAATGACTCATGTCGTTTTGCATACTGTGTTGTGTAATGTGAAATCTATGTTAATTGTTTAATACAACAATTTTTGCATAAGCATTTTCCTTCGTTTGACATCTATATGTTGAGTATTTTAATGGGCTGTAATTTGTGAACAGCGTGGGTGGTTGAAAGGCCAAGCCATGAATCGCTTGACCCTTCCCCATCATTGCTACGATAGTCTTACTATTAATTCATTTCTTGTTTATCCTGTAGTAGATAGTTTAAAGGTTGATTCCTTAACATAATAGATTTGTAATAAAACCATATTGTGTTATTTGATTTTATCATTGTCATAAATTGTTAAATTGGGTGAATGATTTCTGTAGCATTTGTTGGTTATTTTAATATTATGAATTCGTTGGTTTTGTTGAAGTGAGGGATTATAAACCCATGATGGCATTTGTTGATGTGTTTAGACTGTAAATGGACTCTGTGTATTAAAAATAAGTGTCACCCAGGCCATAGTTTAGGTTTTGCACCATACTAGGGTCATGCGACCTCGATGTAGCGACTGTAATAGTAGATAATAATGCTTCTATGTTTTTATTGGAAGTATTATGGTTATTGATAATTTTTTCCTGCATACCTAACATATAGCGTGGCCTTAGATTAAGAATAGAAATGACCTACAGGATTTTTATCTTGGGCGTTACCATGTGTAAAGACTATGGGTTATTTAAAAGAATTTTTCTCTATGCATTACGTATTAGTTATGGTTCTTAATATTTTAAAGAGTAGCATCATGGTTGCGTTATTTGATTACAGTTTGTAAATTTAACCTCTGGTTATTAATTTGTACTTTTTCCTTGGGTATAGGACATCCATGGGAATCGATGTCGTGACGTCTGTTGGATAATAAAGAGTTTTTATTTACTAGTTGGTTAATGTTATGTGCTTTGGGAAATTTAAATAAGACTGTGGATTATTATGTATGTAAACAAAGTTTTGATAAAGGAACACATAGATGCTCATGATGCCTCCTCTGATTATTTATAATATTGTTTCATTTATGTGTAGTATTTTAATATAAATCTGTAATATGGATACAGAATTTGAAAGTTCCTTAATGATTTGATTAGCTTTGTTTTAGATATAATCTGTTCTTAGTGTATTTAATTTATGTTCTATTTCTGTTACTAAATATTCATATTTAGCGTTCTTGTTTATTTTACTGTTGAACTAGTTTTAATTAAAACTTGAAACAAGCCTCTCCTGACAAATTTAATATGTGAGAAGAGTAATAAAACTGAAGGAATAAATAATTACACTACTGATAGAAAAACCTAGTTATAGTAAACATAAACTATATACTTGGAATAATACAAAAACAATCTTAAGGATACAACCCTCTAATATACAACATATATAAAAACTTACATTTCAGGGTTAGCATTTTAAGAATACAGACCCTAGAAGATTATTAACGTGAGAATCAATCCAAAATGGTTAGTATATGAATTAAATCATCCAAATAGTATAAACAACAGTTGTTCTGGGAAAAATAGAATAGGTAGTCAAGGGTTTCATACCTAAATTTGAAGCTCTGTTAATGGCTGAACCTGCACACTCAAATAACCACCATTAACAGTTTGTTGAGGCGTGGAAATTCGCAGGCAACAACAGCAAGGGATTCTCCCCAGTCAATGTTCCCAACTAGCCCGTGACTATTTGGTGTAGGGAATCCGTCCGGTTTGCGGTCCGGCTACCGTAGGTAAAGTAACAAAAAACAAGGTCTTACCGGTTGCATCCTGGTCCACCGTATATATTTTGTATTTTTTTCTTAAAGTATGATATGCACATGCCTAATTAACCATGCAGGGGGATAAATATGCAAAGAGCTGTCACAATGTGATGCGCAGCTTCTTACCTCTCGTCTTAGAAATCACAAGCATCCGAATCCCATATATGCAAGAAAATAAATACTAACTAAACTATCTCTAGAGAGCTGGGTAACAATTTATGAGTAATGTGATCCTGTCCATGTGTTATGGAAAATCATAGATAGCTATTCTTATAACCAAACATATAAACATCAATGGAAGTATACATGATAAGATAGCTCATTAACAGTTAAAAAATCCCATTACTCATAGTGGAAGACATCACAAAGTATACTGAAGAACATTCAAACAAGAACATAGGTTCAGGAAGTTCGAATGCTCTCACATTTAATGAATCACAGTTTAAAACGAAATAGTTCGCATTCAACATTGCTCATTTAATCGAATTTATACATTCCACATAGCACTTTCTCCAACAGGCAAAATTTGCAATTTCTAGTTTGTAAAACAAAATAGTTCCTCTTACAAGCAATAGTTTACAAGTTTTTCGAGGGGACAAATCCCTTTTTCATTCTAACTTTCAAATATTTAACTAAAACAACAGACCACTTGGGCTCCTCTCCCTATGTCGTGTGACCTTTCGGTTCCTCAAGTGTTTCACATCACTCTTCATTTTTTCTGAACGCACTCATGAACCACTCAGTAACTGATTGGTTTTTTCAGGTCCGCGCCTTTTTCACTACTTCTTTTGTATTCTACTCCACTCACTCTTCTTGTGATCCTGCCGGTTATGGTTCAATCTATGCCACAGTTTTCCAGCTACGCCTTCACGCCGTGGTAGCCTGACCAGTCCCTTTAGTCCAACTGCAAGCAAATGACATCTATCATTCATTGGGACCATATCTTCAATAAAATTGAACTACGTTAAATTATATTAACCAAAATGGTTAAGCAACAAGAAAGGCTATGTACTGCATCATGGCCATGAGGACCTTCACAAGTGCCGGCACCATTATCTCGTACATCTACAGATTCGAAAGAAATAACCAGTCGATGGAAATGAAAGACTCATCGACAGCCTAGAACGCTAACATCGGTAAGGTATACTCATTCATAGCTGCATGAGCAGGTCTTAACAGGTGATGGGTATTGCGAAACACGCGGATCCATCAGAATTGGAAAGGTTATGACCTAAGCTATGGGTGGGAAAAACTCAATCGAAAATCAGAAGAACATTGGCATCGGAAGCCAAAGGCTTTTCCCAGCCGCAACGATGGAACCATAAAGGACATCTCCATCCACGATAGGCAAAAATATAGGTCAGAAGAAAAATGACTAAAAGACCAGAAGGCTAGTGCTTTTTCCATCCGCAACGGCAGAAGCCCAAAACTTAAGGATCGACGGGAACAACAAAGCGGGGTTGAAAATTCAATGTATTGGGGGACTTCACAATATTTCGTCCGTAACTGTGGAGAACAAAGTAAAAACAATTTTCGACATGAAACATAAACTCATTCGATTGAGACATATGCATCGGAGAAGAAGTTGAAGATAAACTTTAATATTTTTCGCAACGGCGGGAGCGCTAGCTAATAAACCTCCAATCCAACTAAAAAATACAGATGCTAGGAGTTTGGAACTCAAGAATTTAGCAATGGTCAAATACTGTCTAACCTCCGAGACAGTGGTTTCACAAGAATAGAAGGTCAAATTCATCTTTGAGTAGCAAATTAAACTCAAAACCAGCGACCCACAACATTTTTCAAACACCAGCAACTTCCGGAAACACGACGAGCGTTAACCTTAAAAAATCATTCAAAAATAAATCATTCCCAAAAGGTTCATGGATTCAAACGATTCAACAGTAAATCATGATGAGGGTACCAAAAATCGAAAAATCTGGGGAGAAATGTTGCAGCTACAACAACTAGCGATTACCTCGTGAACCTAGATCTCTGGGCGATTACTCCTTGAGTGACAGACTGTTTAACAACAAACGAACCCATTTAATTCTTCCAGCTATCTAGATTTCTCAAATGGAAAAAGTATGTACCTTTAATCATTGATGATAGACCAAATTGGGAGAGTGGAAACCAATATTTTCAAGTCCAGATAACTCTGTTGAGGCTGAAAGATGATTTTCATTGTTAATTTAGTCTTCAGGTAGCTGGCAGCTTGGACACCATAGGATTGTAGCACATGGTAAATAGAAATATTCATTTGTTCCTCATTCCCATGCCACTTTAGTACTTTCGTGCTTTTGGACTTTTGTCCTTCTTATATATGAGTCCTCCCACATGCCTTTCTTTCTAAATTTTAATTTAGGCTCCTCTATCCCAAGTGTCCTTTTGTGTGAGAGGCGTATTTACGTTTCAGCTCACGGACGGAGAGGAACTTTCGGCAATTTAGTACTTATATGGCTCAACATTTGTTTTGATATATGATGCTTTCATAGGAGTTTTGACTTTGATCTGCCTTCGGCATTCATTTCTTGGCATGGGATCATTTGTATTTAATATGCTGTTTACCTTGCTCCTTTCCATGGGCCCTGGGTTGTCACCCCTTAGGACATTTTAAATGTGGCATGGATGGAGCCTCAAAATAGTATTCCAGAATCTTTGATTCTGGTTTATTACACAAGGGTTAAGCAGGACTTCAATGCGTGCATATCCATGTAACCACGGGTTCATTTCCTTTATTGAAATCAGTAAAACTTAAACTAAAACAAAACAAAAAAAACATGACTCAAAAAGACGACCAAGCTGTATTATTTATATACAAGTTAGAAGAATCACAAACAAAATTCAGGAAAAGTAAGGCTTGAGAACTAAACCATTAACTGGTAAGTTCTCTTCCCACCCTTGTAGATCTTGTAACTTATAAGTGGAAGGGCCAATCTTTGCGACAATCTGGAAAGGGCCTACCCATAACTGCTGGAATTTCATGTGTTTTCCTTTCTCATCATATGGGTGATCCCACTTGAGAACCAAATCTCGTACTTCAAAGTCTTTTGTTTCTGCCTTACGTTTGTCGAACCATCTCTTTATTACCTCTTGTTGTTGCTTCAAGTGCACTCTTGCTTTAGATCGGGCCTCTTCTGCTTTCAGAAGATTATATATCCTCATTTGCAAAACTTCATCATATGACCCTCTAGACTCTTGAGCTATTATGGAGGTGGGTAGCATGATATTGGGGGAAGGATGGCTTCTTTACCATATACAAGGGTATAGGATGAAACTCCTATCGAAGACTTGGGGGTGACTCTATCAGCCCAAAGGGCGTTTGGTAGCACTCAGTGCCAACTCCTTTGGTTTTCTATCAGTGTCTTCTTTAAAATTCTAATCAGATTTTTGTTAGTAGATTTAGCGAGGCCATTTCCTTGAGGATAGTAATTAGCAGAATAATGCAACTTTATTCCTTTTTCATGAGCAAAATTAGTTAATTTAATAGATGAAAAGTAAGTAGCATTATCAAAGACTAACGAAATTGGAACTCCAAACCTGGTCATAATATGGTCCTGCAGGAAGTTGATGACGACGTCTTCATTTATTTTGCACAGCGGTATGGCTTCTACCTAGCAAGTGAAGTAATCGGTCACGGTCAGAATGTACTTATGTTGTAGGGAAGAGTTTGGATCTATCTCCCCAATAATATCCAACCCCCATTGTTCAAATGGCTCTGTGATCATCACAGGTTTTAGTGGTGCGGCTGCTTTGGTTTTCCTTCCACTACACCTTTGACAAATATCGCACTTCTGGACATGGGCGTGTGCATCTTTGAAAAGTGTGGGCCAATAGTAACCGGCTTTGATAATTTTGTGAGCTGTGGTATCTCCTGAAAAATTTCCCCCAGCAGGCCCGTCATACAAATCTGTAATTACTTTCGTCACATCTTCTTTCTCTAAGCACCTAAGAAGAACCCAATCGGTAATTTTTTCTGAATAATATTCCTTCAACAATTTGATAGGAAGATGATTTGAGACATAGCGCTCTTCTTTGATAGGAATTCCAATGTTCTCTATACCAAGACTTGGGGGCTGTGAACAAAGGACATACATCCATCAGATGTAACTCGGCTTCATCTTCCCATGCATATTCTCCATTGTTTCCATTTTCAGTCATCAGTTTGCACAAGCCTTGCCCTTTAACTATAGAAGGTGGCTTGAATTCGAGGTCATAATCTTGGAGAGATGTTACCCAATTACCCCTTCTTTCTCCTAGCTCCTTTTGTACAAAAAGTGACCTCACAGCTGGGTATGGAACAATCACCTTGGTTCGATTTTTTAATATATAGGGCCTCAATTGTTTCACTGCTTTGAATACTGCATAAGCTTGTTTATCAATAGCCAGGTAATTTAATTCGGCCCCTTGTAGACCAGTGCTCATGAAAGATATTGGGAATTCATCCCCCCCATCTTCCTTTTGAGTAAGCATAGCTGCTAGCGAATCATCAGATGCAAAAGTATACAGAATAAAATCTTTATCAAAATCTGGGCTTTTTAGGGAGGGTGCATGTGCAATAGAAGTTTTAATCTTGCTGAATGCATTCTTCTCAATCTCAGTCCATTTGAACTATGCACTTTTCTTTACCATTTGCTGCAGAGGTTTGACAATCTAAGCAAAATCTGGCACAAATCTTCATACGAAGTTTATTGTTCCCATAAACTATTGCATCCCTTTTTTATTATGGGGTAAGGGAATCTATTCAATGGATTTGATCCTTTTCGGATCTATAGATATTCATTTCTTTGAAACTATGTGTCCCAACAACTTGCCTTCCGTAACATCGAACACACACTTCTTGGGAATGAGTGAGATGCCATATTTCCGACAGCGTTAAAAAATATGCCTTAGATGAAACGTGTGCTCTTCTCTCTTCTTTGAGAATATCATAATATCATCAAGGTATATTACAACACTATGGCCAATCAGACCTCGGAAAGCTATGTCCATCGCCCTCTGGAACATAGCTCCAGTGTTTATAAGCCCAAAGGGCATTCTTCTGTAAGTGAAGGTTCCCCATCTAGTTCTGAATGTTGTCTTCAATCTATCTTCTTCAGCTACTAGTACTTGATTGTATCCTAAGAATTTGTCCAATAAAGAAAATAATTCAGAACCTGATACCATTTGTAGTAGTTGCTCCATTGATGGAACAGGATCATTATCTTTGTTTGAAGCGCCGTTTAAATTCCTGAAATCCACACAAAGCCTGATTTCTCCATATTTTTTCCTCACTTGTACCAGATTTGAGACCCATTCAGAATTCCTGACTTTAAAAATGATCCTAGCATGCAATAATTTCTTGACTTCACATTGGATCAGAGGTTCCAATTTGGGGTGCATTTTCCTTAAAGGTTGTTGATAAGGTTTGACGCCAGATTTGATGGGGACAACATGCTGGATGATGCTGGTGTCATATGTCTTCAAGTCTTCGTGTCTCCAGGCGAAAACATCTTTATATTGATTAAAAAGAATGATGAACTTGTCTCTTTCTGCTGGTGAACAAAATTTGCCAAGATTCACATATTTGGGATTTATCTCAGTTCCTAAATTTATTAGCTCGAACTGTAGAGATGAGCTGTGAGTCTTCACGTTTGCTGTTCTTCTATACTTTTCATTTAAATCGAACATTATTTCTAAGGTTCTGACTCCTTTGGGGATGAAATTATCATATTTCAGCTCGGCCTGATGTTCTTCATCATCTATAATTTCTCCTTTAAATACCTCATCATTGGTTAAGCATTTTATAATATGCTAATCATCGTCGAACGCTCGTAAGTTGGTAATCATATCAGGGACTGAGGGCCTGAAAAGTAATTCAATGGAGCATCGATTATTAGTAGGCACAAGCCTAGCAGCTGATGTGGCCAACAAGTCATCTGCTGCATTTTTTAGTCTTGGAATTGATATAATATTAAATGCATCAAAACACTTGAGAAGGTCCCATACCTCATTTTGATAAGCTTTTAAGTGAGGAGAAATACAATGTATTTGATTCCGAACCTGTTTCACTATTATTTCAGAGTCTCCAAAAACCCTCAGATTACTTACCTTTAATTTGATTGCTTTCCTTAAACCCTGCACCAACACTTCACACTCAGCCGTGTTATTTGTATATTCAAACTCTAATATACATGAGAGAAAATGTTTATTCTTCTTGGGGTCGATCAGGATGCAACCGGCCCCTGATCCTTCTAATGTCTTAGAGCCATCAGAAAACAATGTCCAGAAATCACTAACTAATGTACGCGGATCTAATCCTACTGCTAAGTTTACTATGTTACAGTCGATTTCATTATCCTGAGAGAATCGAAGGAGATCAGGCTGAGCGTCTGATGAGTTGAAGGCTTCTTCTGCTTGGTAATTTCTTGGTTCCAATTCAATAAAATAATTTCCCAACACAGAATCCATGGGTTCATTCTTTTCCTCAAGTTGAGTAACTTTGTATTTCATGTGAGGCTCCCTCATAATTTTAATTTGGTTTAGAATTCCTTTATACGGCAGCCATAGATGAGACCAATTAGAGGAAAAATATCTGTTTAGTTTGGCCAACCAATCTCTACTCAGAACAAGATTATAAGCGTCTGGTATGTCATCCACCACGATATCAATAACTTGGCACACTTTATCATTTGAAGCCAGGAAGACTAGGACATCCTCCATCTCACCAATTACCTTTACATTCGTCCTATGCAACTGAACAACCCTCCACATGGATGGATTTGGCTGCCCATTTATCTTTTTACGGACTGATATTGGCATAATGTTAAGCGACGCCCCTGAATCTACCAAGCAATTATGTACATTGTGATTACAAATTTCAAAAGTGAGGAGGAAAGGTGGATTCTTGTTCTTAGACTTACCTCCAATTCTAGTTTCTCTGATTTCTTCTTCTTCCTTGGGTCGATTGTCAGTGGGCAGCTTCTCATCCGATGCTTCAAGCGCCTTCAATAATCTTTCTTTTTGCTGCAGCACTTTACACATTTCAAATAGTGAAACATTTGCCTTTACCTTCTTTATATCTTCCACGATGTCATAATCCATCTGCAGTTCAATGGGGTGGGGTTTATCATCATTCACCTTTTCTTCATTGGGCTTGGCCAACATATCATTCTTCCTAGGGTCTTGGTTGGTAATGGTGAATTCGGGCACACTTTATCAGCTAAGGAATTATTTTGAATTTTTTTAACATTTTTCTGCAGTCTTTTGATTTTTGGGAGTATGAGACTGTCTTCTTTAACCGACCCTTGGCTCCTTGTTGTTACGTTGGTTTCCATGACGTCCTTGTAAATCCAATTCTTTTCTTCTTCAGCATCAAATAACGAAACATAATTCCACAAAACCATGGTTTCCTCTTCTTTTTCCTTCATTGAAGTGTTACTTTCTTTTATTTCTTCACCTCCATCTTCTGTTAATTTAGAATCCAACAGCTGATTCATAACCAACGTCATCGAGTTTATCCATTGAGGACAATTCTTTTCAGAGTGGGGTTGTTGGTGGAAAGTGCAAAAATTGTCCATTCCTACCTCTGTTAAATTCATAGATGCCGAATTATGTGGAGGCGGTTGGGGTTGATTGTTATCCTCCCTTTTCTTGTAATAGGGCTTGCAGAACTTTGGAGCTTCCTTTTCTTTTTCCAAGTCTATAATTATGTTAGAAATATTTTGCATCATTTTTTCCATACCTTCAAAATTTGGTGATTGTTCTTCCTTAGGTTTATTGAACAGCAAGGATTTCCTTCCCACACTTTTCTCTCCTGATCGTTCAAGGTAATCCTCGATACTTTCCCTTTCAGCCTCTACTATTTATCCCTCTTCATAGGTTTCTGCCAAAGTAGGCTTAGCCTTTACTTTGGAAAACATGGCCAACTCAGGGCCTAAAGCTGAGGTATAATATTCAATCAAGACCTTGTCTGAAGGTCTGTCAACTTCAGAAAAATTCTTAACATATGATGCAAACCTTTGGGTGAAACTGTGCACCTTTTCCTTTCTCTCTTTCTTCAAGGCGCATAGTCCTTTCATGAAAGCTGCATGAGTTTTCTGGGTTGCATACTTACTTCTAAAAATCCTCTCGAAGGTATCCCAATCAGGGATATAATTTGCAGGCAAACCAAAATACCAAGATGAGGCAGCTCCTTTAAGGGTGTGCAAGAATAATCTACAAACCACATATTCATACTCCCCTACCCTTAACCCTTCTATTGCCAAATAAAAACTTTGCAGGTGGTCGTCTACTAGTATCTTTTTACTTGGGTCGAACTTGGGTAGCATCTTTTCAAAAGACTGAGGTAAGTCATGTAACGGAGGTGTCAGGTTTAAAGGTGATCTAGCTCTCCAGGAAGGTGGTGGATTGGGTGGGTTAGGTGGTTGATTAGCATTGAAGCCCGCCATGAGTCTGGGTGGAGAGTGAGGAGGTGAATAAACTGGAGTGTGAGAAGGAGAACTGTGAGGAGTATCTGGACCTTCTTGATTCAAAGGAAATACAACTTCTTGTAAGGCTGTTTCCACAAGTTCCTCCCAATCCCCAACCAGCACTGAGTCTTCCAATATAGGATGATCCTTCCTTTTATATTCTCTTCTGGGCAATTCAGGGATGATCGGTAATCCTCCAATCTTCTTCACGCATGCCCTAGTGTGTCTTCTCAAATTATTGACAACTTTGTTGTCGACAGAAAACAAATGTTCTCTACCCCTTTCTTCCGGAATTGGATTATGAAGCCCACTGCTTTCTGAACTGTTACCGGTGAAATAGTCTCGGTAAAATGGGTTTCCGCGTCCAGCCATGCACTGGAAGCCCTCCTTCTAGCGCCAGAAATAGTTGAGGCCTGGAAATTTGCAGGCAACAACAACAGGGGATTCTCCCCAGTCAATGTTCCCAACTAGCCCATGACTGTTTGGTGTAGGGAATCTATCTGGTTTGCGGTCCGGCTACCATAGGTCAAGTAACAAAAAACAAGGTCTTACCGGTTGCGGCCTGGTCCACCGTATATATTTTGTATTTTTTGACTTAAGGTATGATATGCACGTGCCTAATTAACCATGCAGGGGGATAAGGATGCAAAGAGCTGTCACAATGTGATGCGCAGGTTCTTACCTCTCGTCTTAGAAATCACAAGCATCTGAATCCCATATATGCAAGAAAATAAATACTAACTAAACTATCTCTAGAGAGCTGGGTATCAATTTAGGAGTAATGTGCTCCTGTCCATGTGTTATGGAAAATCACAGATAGCTGCTCTTATGACCAAACATATAAACATGAATGAAAGTATACATGATAAGATAGCTCATCAACAGTTAAAAAATACCATTACTCATAGTGGAAGACATCACAAAGTATACTCAAGAACATTCAAACAAGAACATAGATTCAGGAAGTTAGAATGCTCTCACAGTTAATGAATCATAGTTGAAAACAAAATAGTTCCCATTCAACATTGCTCATTTAATCGCATTGATGCATTCCACATAGCACTTTCTCCAACAGGAAAAATTTGCAATTCCTGGTTTGTAAAACGAAATAGTTCCTCTTAGAAGCAATAGTTTACAAGTTTTTTGAGGGGAAAAAGCCCTTTTTCATTCTAACTTAAAAATATTTAACTAAAAGAGCACACCACTTGGGCTCGTCTCCCTCTGTCGTGTGACCTTTCAGTTCCTCAAGCGTTTCACATCACTCTTCATTTTTTCTGAACGCACTCATGAACCACTCAGTAACTGATTGGTTTTTTCAGGTCTACGTGTTTGTCACTACTGCTTTTGTCTTTTACTCTACTCACTCTTCTTGTGATCCTGTCGGTTATGGTTCAATCTATGCCACAGTTGTCCAGCTACGCCTTCGCACCGCGGTAGCCTGACCAGTCCCTTTAGTCCAACTGCAAACAAATGACATCTATCATTCATTGGGACAGTATCTTCAATAAAATTGATCTACGTTAAATTATATTAACCAAAATGGTTAATAAACAAGAAAATCTATGTACTACATCATGGCCATGAGGACCTTCACAAGTGTCGGCACCATTATCTCGTACATCTACAGATTTAAAAGAAATCACCAATTGATGTAAACAAAAGACTCATCGGCGGCCTAAAACGCTAACATCAGCAAGGCAGACTCATTCACAGCTGCATAAGTGGGTCTTAAGAGGTGATGGGTATTGCAAAACATGTGGATCCATCAGAATCATAAAGGTTATGACCTAAGATATGGGTGGGAAAAAATCAATCGAAAATTGGAAGAACATTGGCATCGAGCCAAAGGCTTTGCCCAGCCGCAACGGTGGAACCGTAAAGGACATCTCCATCTGCGATAGGCAAAAATATAGGTCAGAAGAAAAATGACTAAAAGACCGGAAGGCTAGTGATTTTTCCATCTACAACGGCGGAAGCCAAAAACTTAAGGATTGGTGGGAACAATAAAGCGGGGTTGAAAATTCAATGTATCGGGGGACTTCACAATCTACCGTCCACAACTACGAAGAACGAAGTAACAACACTTTCCGACGTGAAACAGAAGCTCAGCCGATTGGGACATATGCATCGCAGAAGAATTCAAAGCTAAAATTTAATATTTTCCACAACGGCGGGAGCGCCAGCCAATAAACCTCTGATCCAATTAAAAAATACAGATTCTAGGAGTTTAAAACTCAAGAATTTAGCAATGGTCATAGACTGTCTAACCTCCAAGATAGTGGTTTCACAAGAATAGAAGGTCCAATTCATCTTCGAGTAGCAAATTAAACTCAAAACCAGCGACCCACAATAGTTTTCAAACACCAGCAACTTCCAGAAACAGGACGAGCGTTAACCTTCAAAAATCATTCAAAAATAAATCATGCCCAAAAGGTTCATGGATTCAAACGATTCAACACTAAATGATGAGGAGGGGACCAAAAATTGAAAAATTTGGGGAGAAATGTTGTAGCTGTAACACAGTTCAATGCATATCTAACCTTTGTCTGATGACCAAATCACTTGGGAACTACCACGTTCCAGCCAACCATGACCTAGAACCATTCCTGGTTTTAGTCCGAATCCACCTGAGCTGGACTCCAATGTGCAAGTAGCTTAGATATCCTAAAATAGGGTTTCCTAACTCATATTCAGTTCTAAATTAGTGCTCTTTTCCTTGGAGGGAAAAGTTCTCCAGGAAAACACTTGAGAGAAAAACAGGCAGAATAATAATTCTCCCAAGATAAAAATCAGAACCCCCAAGCCTTTTCTTGGATGGAGTCTTTATAGGTATACTTTTCAGTCAAAGAGAGAGTTAAATCAAGAAATACTTGATTTCTTGATTTTACCCTTTTTAATTACTGCGGTAATTTTCAATACTTAACTTATGAACATTTAACTAGTTCCTAGTTAAACTTTCATAGGTATTATGCTATTTATTAATCCTTTGATAATAAATAATAATTGATGGAGATTCTCTTCATTCTCTTATTTAATTATATATTTAATCATAATTAATTCTTTATACATACTATGTATTAAATACATAGTATTATAACACTTTTTAACATTTGTCTTTGGGCATCATGTTTCGTGATCCCTAGAATTAATGCACTTCTTAATTAAGGACAAGTAGATAGATGGATAAGGTCTACTAGGATAGGAAACTCTAATTAGAAATTATACTATTTATTAATCTTTCATAATAAATAAGAATTGATGGAGCTCTTTTTCTTTCTTTCATTTATTAATATTATTGATATATTTAATTCTTTATACATAACATCTATAAAGTACATAATAATATAACACTTTATTACCATTTTTCTCTCGGAATCATATACCATGATCCCTATACTTAATGACACTTCTTCATTAAGGTCAAGTAGGTAGATGGTTTAGGTCTACTAGGCTAGGTAACTCTAAACATCCTTGCATGTTGGATTTCCCTTGTATAACATTGTAGGTCTTTAGTACTTTGATGAGAATACAGAAATTCAAAATTTCATTTAATCACTTATAATAAGAATGATGAGATCAATATTTTTCTCGAGACGTTTTCACTCGGAAGTTATTAAATTCTTTTAAGTAACCCGTAGTCCTTACAAGAGCCCATACCCAATTCCTATAATAGGGAGTTACACACATAGTGGAATTCTAGAGCTTTTGCTCAACACTAAAATTATAGGATGTACTTGTATGATACACCTAGGGATACAATGGCCAAGGATATGATGCTCCATAGCTTATGCTCAACATGAACATGGAAGGCTCTAGGGCTTATGAAAAACACATCCAATTACCTTTTCATGTGTTCCATAACATCTTGCTCAACACAAAGGTAAGTACTCATGTGCTTCAGAGCTTCTCACTCAACACAATTCATCAATCACTCAAGTGTTCCAAAGCTCCTCACTCAACACAAAATATCTTGTCAATCATGTGTTTCAAGGTCCACTCCCAAAACAAACAAGCATATACATATATCATCAATAATTGAATTACACCCAATATATAAAAAAATCATCATGTTTATATGCAGTGGGGTTTTTGATCCACTACATATGAACATCCCTCCACATTTAGAACAACACCATCCTTGGTGTTCTAGGGAATCAATACGATATCATGAAAAAAGGTGGGGCAAGCCTTTCTCATTGTGGCCTCATTGTCCAAAGTAGCTTCGTCGGCATCAAAGTGCTTCCACTGCACTTTCAATTGGACCACGGTGCACTTCTGAAGCTGCACTTCTCTTTTTTCTAGTGCATGAGTAGGCTCAGGGGAAGAATCTAAATCAGGTTCCACCTGTAATAGGGACCAATCAACAACATGCTTAGTATCATAAAAATATTTCTTTAACAAAGATGCATGGAAAATATTGTGGGATCTTACATGCGTGGGAAATGCTAGTTCATAAGCCAATGGCCCTTTCTTGGCCATTATTTCAAAAGGTCCACAAAATTTAGGTGATAACTTACTTCACCTATCCAAGCTCAACGAGCTTTGTTTGGATTTTACATTCAAGTAAACATGATCGCCTATTTGAAAGTCCTTATCTTTTCTTTTCTGATCAGTGTAACTTTTCTGGAATTCTTGTCCTTCCTTAATGTTAACCTAGACCTCGGTAACCAAATGTTCCAATTCCATCAACCAATTAGGCCCTAACATGAGCTGATCCATCAGGCTATCCCAAGTAACTGGTGTTCTACACTTCCGTCCATAGAGTACCTTAAAGGGACTCATCTTGGCAGAAGCCTGATAAACATTGTTATACGCAAACTCTGTGAGATGCAAGTAATCCTCCCAGTTCATGGGATTTTTCATGACATACATTTGGAGCATGTCCACAACAATTTGGCTCACTCTTTGAGTCTTCCTGTCTGTCTGTGGGTGATATGTGGTACTGAAGTTCAACTGTGTCTCCAATCCGGAGAATAAATATCTCAAAAACTTTCCTGTGAACTTAACATCGAGATTCGAGATAATTACCTTGGGAATCCCTTGTAATCTAAATATTTCTTTTAAGAAGATATCAACAATGTTCATGGCCTTGTAGGTTGACTTTATAGGAATGAACTCTGTTGCCTTCGACAACTTGTCGATGACCAAAAAAATAGAATCATTTTGTTTCTTAATTTTCTGTAAACCAGTGATAAATTCCATACTAATAACCTCCCACTTCCTTCTTGGAATAAGTAATGACTGTAGTAATCCAGTGGGATGTTGATGCCCATCCTTGACTAGATGGCACCCCTGACATTTTGCAATAAACATTGCAATGTCAGCCTTTAACTTAGGCCAGAAAAATTGTCTCTTAACAATGGGTATCATCTTTTGATATCCTGTGTGCCCCGAGTAGGGTGCTCAATGAATTTTTGTGAGGATTCTGGACCTAAGGTCCCCTCCCTATGGAACATACAAGCCATCCTTGGACTATAGCAATCGGAATTTGTCGACATTGTATTCTTTTTGTTGTTGAAACAACCTATCCTCCTGGACTTTCTTGAGGATCTCTACATAAAAGGGTCAACTCTGTTGGCCTCTCTAATATTCTCATGCAAACTTGCATTGATTTAAATCAAAGTCACCTCGTAAATCATGTGGGTTAGTTAGCTTAAAGTATAAACAACCTTATTCTCCTTTCCCTTAATGTGCTTAAGCTCGAAATGGTACTCGCTGAGGAAAACCAACCATCTGGCTTGCCTCGCATTCATATTTGGCTTGCCTCGCATTCATATCTTTGTGTGTCTTAAGAAGAAACTTCCTTGCCATGAGGTAGTGCCTCCACATCCTCAAATCATGGATGATGGCTGATAACTCAAGATCACACGTAGGGTAATTTTTCTCAAGTTCTTTCAACTTCCAGGATTCATAAAAGATCACATGATCATTCTGCAAGAGGACTCGTCCAATTTCTTCCTTTCTTACATCCGTGCAAACAATGAAATCCCCATTGAGATCCACAATCCGCAACACTGGTGCGGTCATCAAAAGTTTCTTAATCTTTTGAAAACTTTCTTCTCACTTGTCAGTTCTCAATGAAATTTCGATAATATCCAGCTAATCCCAAATATGACCTAATGTCAGCGAGGCTAGTAGGGGTAGGCGAATCCTTTATGGGTTTAATATTTTCTGGGTCCACAGCTATCCTTGTATCTGAGATAATGTGACATAGATACTGAATCTGCGGTTTGTAAAAATCACATTTACTAAACTTAACATAAAGCTGGTATTCTCTTAACACTTGTAGTACTACATGAAGGTGTTCTTCATGTTCCTCTTTATTCTTGGAATAAACTAGGATTTTGTCAATAAAGACTAGGACAAACTTATCCAGATACCTACTAAATATTTTTTTCATCATACACATAAAGTTCATGAGTGTATTAATTAACCCGAATGGCATTACTACAAACTCATAGTGCATGTACCTTGTACGAAAGGCGGTTTTGTGAATATCTTCGTCGCGAATCCATACCTGATGGTATCTATATCACAGGTCAATATTTGAAAATATTCTCACTCCTCCCACCTGATTGAACACGTCATCGATCTAGGGGTGTGGGTAACGGTTATTTATAGTCATTTTGTTCAACTAACGGTAATCGATGCACACCCGCATTGTACTATCTTTCTTCTTTACAAAAAACATCAGGGCTCCCTAAGGGGACATAGTGGGTCAGATATATGCTTCCTCTATTAATTCCTACAACTGGAGTTTGAGTTCCACCAACTAAGGTGCACTCATGTGGTAAGGGAATTTGGAGGCCAAAACAAATCCTGGGGTCAGTTCAAGGGAGGATTCTAGGTCTTGTTCATACTTTGAATATGCTATGTTGTGGTGTTCGGTTAGTAAAGAAAGTGACACTTGATTGAAATTAGAAATAACAGTATGAGAAGTCTTTATGAATTTTTGATGGATTAGGTTGACTAAAGTGAAGTATGCTTATCAATTAAGGATCCTACTAAGGGAGATATAAAGATACAAAAAAATATAGGCTGGAATCATTGTATTTGGTATGTCACAAAGACCAATAGAATGCTTATGGTTAAGTAAACAATGAGATTAGATTATATGTGGTGATTTCATCCTTTCATTGGCACAAGAGAAACTTTATACTATGCACCCCAAGAATCTATTCAGGAGATTGGGGTATGTTACATATGGTATCAGA
>LPNX010183123.1:0-26482 GCA_001517045.1 Pseudotsuga menziesii
TCTTTATTGATGAAGGTGAAGAAACATTACATCCATGTCTCAGAGAAGCTTCTTCGATAGACCAAGACATGAGTCCTCCTTACTCCTATCTCTAATAGATTCCTTGATCGTAACCTTTCCCTCAAAACTGGTTCCCCTATCCTCTACCCCTCCCCTCTCTTTATAGTTTCTAGCGAGGAGAGGATTCAAGAGATAGGATGGTTAGGGGAGTTAAGGAAGTTACCAATACGGACCTAACTGCCACTAAACTAATCTCCTTATTATTTTTAAACCTATATTAATGGAAATGGTGGGTATATATAAGGCAACCAGTGAATAAATCATGACATTTATTCAAAAAATTTTGATTGGAACTTCTTGGGGATATACCATGTGTTGCACATAGGATGACCTACAAGGGACACACAAGTTGTCATAAAGTGACCCACGAGTGTAAGGAAAAATTATCCATAAAAAGTGGAAAAGTTGGAGTGAGTTTGTATCAAGGATCTCATCCATGTATAAGGTTAGGGTCACTTCAATCCATGGTTTCCTTTTGTGCAACAATATGATGGATTTGTTACATGAACATAGAAGTGTAGTTTCATTGTATAATAAATGCCCCCCCAATGTGTGAGGTCAAAGGATAACAATGGCCAATATACATTACAAATATTTTAAATAGAGGGACTCAGAATCAAGGTTGTAGAGTAGTTCTTGAAATAAACAAATTAAGGTCGTTTACAAAATCATAACTGAGGATTCCATGTTCAATAATGTGGAACACTAGCTCCTTTACAAGATACATCTACATCATATAATATAGGAGACAAGGCCATGGATTTTTTACAAAGGTGGATCAAAGCCACATACGTACAATGATAGATCTTCAATAGCCCAAAATAGTGTCACGATGCATGGCACAAAATTTCAGAAATTAGGTTATATATGTTGTAACCCAAGGTCTTCATCCAAATCCATAGAAACTAGTAGGAATCTGACCATGTGAATACATGACTTCAAGTCTAACATGGAAGTAAATTATCAGAATGTCAATCAAAAGGTTAGACTAATAACCAATGTAGGGGAGTCCACCAATATGAGAAATGAATCCTAATTTAGTAACTTTGAAACTCTAGGTCTTCTTCTGCAGGAGGTACTGATCGAAAGACATTTTACAAAGAGGAAAAAAATAAACCTGTCCATAGGTCACATGAGTAAATGGTATGCTAGATAAGGGAAGATGTATGCAGGATGATCTCAAAGATGAAAAAGACAGGGTTCAGGATGCACATACAGAGTGTAGAGGTCCTTGGAACAGTGAGTATGAAACAAAGATGACCTAATGAAGATTTAAACTTTGAAGGGAACAACTAGACCCTTCTCCCAAGTAGGAGACATTGACACATTACAAGTTTACTAGGAAAAGTTGAAAATTAGTGACTCAAAGTGTTAGTTGAACTAGAAGTGAAAAAACTGAGACATGAGTATTGGAAGGTTCAAACTAGTGCTTTGTTCAAGGATGACTTGCTGCCAAGAACTTATAATAAAAGAGTGTATTTCATTCCTTCCTTACTTGTTAAGTTTTAGTGAGTCCAAGAAATTCAACTCGAGTCTTTCTTCATTTTTGAGTAAGCTTGAAGAAATGAGAGAATGGTGCTTGATATGACATTGATCCGTGGATTTTATGATCTTGATTTATTGAATTCTCATCTGTGTTTTCATAGTTTTGAGAGTCTGAAAAACTCAAAAGAAGACTCTAGGGGGTGATTTTTTGTAAATTTAGTCTCTCGAGTCCGAAAAAGTATAAAAAAATCCAAAGGATAACACTCTTAGCTTCTAAAGAACTAAGGTATACATTTTTCGTACTTAGTCGACAAGGTACGGAAAAAGGGGTAAACTATCACCAAACCAACACTTTTTCAAAAGAAAGCATGTAGCGTTAGTTTAATGAGTATGGAGGAAGGAAATATCACACATAGTGTTCCATTTATTTACGAGAATGGGAAAAACAAAAATAAACTCGATCCTTTATACTAAAGTTTAACGAACATGGAAATCACATAAAGAACCATTAGAGGAAATTTGGGGTCTAAAATGGGCCTTATAAAAAACCGTGCAATGGATGAGTTGGAGTGAGTTGAATTTTTAAGCCAATAAAATTTCAATATCTTTGGTCACCCATTATGGTTGAGTTGGACACATTATGCTTATGTGTCCTATTTTTATTTGACAATAGCTAACTCCATATCAACCTCACCTTGGTTAAGTTCTTGAAAAGATCACCTCGAAATAAGATAAATAGATTTTAACTAATAAATATAGAATATTTTATTTGATCACTACTTCCAACTCCTCAAAAACATAACTTTCGCATTAATTAAAATTATAGTGGAAGCATTTTGATATACTAAAAACATTTATTAATCAATTTTTTAAAAAGAAAACTAAGTAATATTTAATTTTAAATTGACTTATCTTGAAACACTAAATAAAAGAATTTAGTATTTCTAATATTATTAAATAGTATTTAAAAAATAAATATATTTAATTATTACTTCCAAAAATAATTAAAACGTGTAAATACAAAAAAAAACTATTTTTAATTTATTAAAATTATAATAAAAATTGATTTTAGTGTTTTTCTCTTGCCTACCTACCCACCCATTAATCTACCAAAGAAAATATATTAACATAAAAAATAATATACTTAGTTATTTTCTTTATATAAATTAAAATTATAATAAACTTTGATTTTATATTTTTTCCAATCCACCTCCATTGACCCACTGATCCACTAGATGACACCCACATCGACCCAACCAGTAATACCCATATCGTAAATTCATATAAAAAATAACCCTGATGTTAATCGTATATTTATATAAAAAACAATAAAACTTTATGTTAATCCGATAGAAAGAAAATAATTCTAAATCAGTTCTGCTTTGGCTAAATCACGCTGGGTTTCTACCAAAACAATTCTAAATCGACTCCCACGCTGGGTTTCCAATTGAAAAGGAAAAGAGAAAAGCAGGCAGTGGGATCGCTAGGTCGCTGTGAAACAACCGGAAGGGTGGTAAGTACTGTATGCCTGAAATAATTGTTTTGACCAAATTTTATACTTGCACTGTTCTGGGCACATCTGCAGGACAGAAATCACAGGAGTTACTATATACTGATGGTAAATGCTTTTAGGTTTATATAATGAAGTCAAGTGTTTATGTATGCAAGGGATTGCTTCATGGACTAGCAATAAGAGTTGTCCCCATTGCTCTGCTTCATATTTGTGAAATTGGCTTGCAGAGGGCCTAGTAATAGGTGGAGCCTTGAAACCATAAGTTTTTGGCATAGGTTGCATATAATGACATTATTGGTTTCCAATGCTTGCAGGATTGACAGATTTTAAACCTCTGATCCTCAAACAGAAGTGAGGAACCGTGTACGCTGGCCAAATTAGTCTATTGCGTTCATTTTTTTTCTTGCTTATTGCACAAATGAATTTGATTTGGATAGTGAATTCATTGGAATGAATGGCACTGGGCATATTGGCCATTTTTTAGATGAGTTAACCTAAACCCTAAGTTACTCAGATTCGTTCAGATTCATTTTTGTGCTTGTTTCTTTCTCAAATTCTAGCTCTAGAAGCGCAGAGGTGCCCCCATTGTGCTTACCTTCTGGAATTTCGTTTTTTTGCTTGTTTCTTCCTCAAACTCTAGCTCGAGAAGCGCAGGTGCCCCTATTGTGCTTACCTTCTGGCA
This sequence comes from Pseudotsuga menziesii, assembly GCA_001517045.1. NCBI lineage: Eukaryota > Viridiplantae > Streptophyta > Pinopsida > Pinales > Pinaceae > Pseudotsuga > Pseudotsuga menziesii. The sequence goes on from LPNX010183123.1 coordinate 3,741, forward strand.
TTTAATCTTGGATAAAAATTGATGAATACCAGCATTAACTGTATCCAGTGATTGACTACATGCACTAGCGGGCTAGCAGCAGGTATTGTAACCTCTTGGAATGAGAGGATGAATTTGATTTTTTCTCAGAAGAATTTGATTTGGCTAGGGATGTCATTGGTCCCTCACAACTGATACCCAGGAAATAGTGGTGAGAAGTTGAATGAGTGGTGAGAATTTTTCACGCAGCAACAGAGTTTAATGTATATACACCATCACATTTGAGAACAGTCCACCGCCAAAAGACAACCTCTTAGCTGGATTTCTCCTACGGAACCCGCTCCATCAAAATTCGAGGTGCAAACATCATTTCTGCACACTATTTTTCAATGCCGTAGTGAAGCGGTCTAGGATGGACTGGTGAATGATCATCATAATTGCGGTCTAGGAGAATGCATAATTTACACACAAAACAAATACAACATTACTGAATGCTCACGCATTGAGTCAAGAATATTTGATGAAACTCTGTTACAATTGGTGGGAAAGGATATGAATCTCTATAATTGAAAACTCACAGGAAGGGAAGGAATGATGTTTACTATGTTTGTTTGAATTCAGCGGGGAATTATCGATTTTCCTCCAACAAGTTGAAGATACACATCCGCTAATCTCCAGTGGATGGTCTGTTGATTTATATCCAGAGAGTCACTTTGCTGTGTGCTCTGGTATGTTCCAATGTTATCGGAACTGGACCGGTCATCGAACCGGCAAAGCCCAAAATGTGAACTGGACCGGAAACCGGACCGAAACCGGCAAAAAACCGGGTAAAAAACCGGCTCACTAAAAAATACATAAAATATTCATATTTTGTAAAAAACATATATAAATTCATGTGCATACATATGAATCCAGACCATTAATACAAAAATATGCAAAATATGCAAAAATATGCAAATTTACACCAAACAAGCCTTATACTCTAACAAGTTATCCCCTGTTCTCAATGCAAGATGGGTGTTGACTGGTTCAGAGCTAGATGTTTTCCTAGATTCCACACTATTTGGTCCATCCAACTTTCTTATAAGCTAAGAGTTTTTCCCTAGCTAGTCATATATCATGAGATTCCTTCCATGGCCCGGTTTACCAAGAGTGGGCTCTTTGATGGTCTTTGCCCTAATATCTATCATTGTCCATGGATGGTTGAAGCGCATGTTTTTGGAATGCTAGTTTGCTAAGGGTCATAGGAAGTATTTTCAGGATTAATATTCAGTTCTACTTCAGGGTAGGGTTCATTGGTGTGCTACCTTGTTTGGATATTTCCGCACTCTAGTTCGCGGCAGCCTCATCAGGATCTGGATGTGCTTGAGGATATAGACTTTGCTCATTCTTTGGGAACTGAAGGGCCCATAGTAAAAGTTACATTTGTGAGATCGTGATTGTATCCGTGATGATGCAAAGCCCCAAATGGTAAGAAGTGCCCATAGTAAGAGTTACTCCTCAAGTCTGCTCAAATACTAGGAACTTGGAATCCCTTGAGGGATTTTTGTTTAGGACATACAAGCTCTTTCTGTGCTAGTCTTAATGATTTTTCAATTACCCAGTCTTTGGTGTTGGCTACTAATTCTTTTTTTTTCTCTATTGTTGTCAGAAGTTACAAGGGCCGTTTTATTCCCTTTGAGGATGATGCACAAAGGGCTAATAAGTATTTTATTCCTTTATTTGATGTTTTACATAATGATGACTTTGACATGAGAAATTCCATTGGTGAGCTTGAATCCTCTTGGTGTATCATTATCATTGTCATAACCATTGACAGCAGCAAAAAAATTTCTGTCCATAGCTTTTACTCTAGTGTGAAGTTGTCAAACTCTGTATTGGTAACAACTTCATCATCGATATCTGCAGCAGTATCAGTACTAGTCTCTTTATCTTTGATGAGAAAGAAATCATTGCAGATTGGAAGGAAACTAGTTCAGTTGTTGGAAGGGTTGAGTCCATAACATTAGGGAACAAGGATTAAGACATTAACAGATGAAATCAAAAAGAAATTTGAAGCTAGAAAAGAGAGAGCATGTTTAATAATTTTGTAGTAGATCTAGAAACATGGAAGATGTGTATTTACAAAATGCTCTGGGCTAATTCAGTGTTACCGGAACCGGACCGGAACCGGCAAAACCGGCCGGTCTGACCGGTTTACAGGGTTGGCCGGTCCGGTCAGCAATTTTTTTTTAAAAAACCGGATTTTTTTCCAGACCGGGTATGGAACCGGCTAGAACCGGCCGAACTGGGTCTGGACTGGGGACTCAGGAAACTCAATTTTTTTAAAAAAACCAGAAAATAGACAATGTTAGTCAGACATATGATGCATTCCATCTATCCCCACTGTCTACTTTATTGACAAAGTGCAAAGTGCAAAGTGCAGTTCCATGTGAATACAAACTTAAGCCAATCACAAGCTCTATGGACTCAATCGGTTATTTAGAATTGGTCATTCCTTAATTAAACAAAGGTTGGCCCTGGACATCAATGAGCTTAGGATGGTCATATTCCCAAATCTGCTTTTATTTAAGTTGGCCCCCCAGAGCATTCAACTTGGATCTGAGCAAAAATTTCTCTCCATCAACAATTAACTGTTTGGGGACCTCTGATTGAAGCCCAAACACTTCAGGAATATTTCAATGGTATTATAACAGTACTGTATATAGTCTATAGATGTGACCACTGACAATGCTTATGATTTTGCATACTGGATTGATAATATCTCTGCCTATAGGGGTACGCTTGCTGGTAGATCATCTGGAAACTTTGTCATAGCCTGTGAAGTCAAGGTAGTTTTGGATGAAAATGCAATTTCCTGATGGACCACCACATATTTTTGACCCAGTAAATCCTCTCTGGGGGTTCTATCTGATCTTGTACTTTGAAACAGCCTCAGAAATAGAGAGGATTTTGGATGTGGTTGAATTACTGTGAACATGTAACATGTATTAAATAAACAATGAAATTTTTTATCCAGATGAGGAATATATTTCCTTTTCTTTGGGATTCCTCTTGTCACCCATTTAGGTTGGCATAACAGATCTTCTTGCATTCCCATTTTACATATTCCAATGGTCAGGCCTACCTGCTGCCCTACTCAGTTATTTCTGCTGATAAACCATTTCTGTCTAGGGCTGTGATCTTGGCAGCACTAAATCCATCCTCAAGTGTGCTGTTATGCTGAAAACCATTTCAAAGAACAGAATATTTTATGTATTTTTTATTCAGCCGGTTTTTTACCTGGTTTTTTGCCGGTCCCGGTCCGGTTCACATTAAATCCTTGAAGATTCCAGCTAGGGTAACCTTTGTATAAGCAAATAACAACCTGGGTTTTTAAAAATAACTATTTGTTTGTATGGTAAAATTCTAAAGAGGCCTTATATATAGGTAGAAAGTTTCATCTTTTAACATATCTACATATTACTTGTTAGTATTCATAGGATTTGTATAATCATACAACATTTATCTTATCATCACTACTTTGTATGTAGGTCACTTTCATAAAAAATGTCAAATCGACGTCCAAATAATGAATTGAGTTCAATTGTACTCTACAACAAAAAATACAATGGAGGGAGTTGGATTCCTTTGAAATTGTCTATTGGTGAATGGGTTACAATGCAACCATCTAGAAAAGGTGATCATAAGGTGAAAACAAGATACCTAGAAGATGTTGAACGACATTGGAAGGGCGTTGTGAAAAAGTTTAAGATGGAAGAAGGACGAAGAAAAGTGAAAGAAGTGCTTGTAGCTCATGTATATGACAAGAAAGAGATTCAAAAGGAGTCTATTTCCAAGAAACCAAACTTTCCTCAAATCAATGCTAATTGTAAGTATTTACCATTTTATTTCTTTTATATTTCAATTATAAATAAGCCTTATTTCATGACTTATTCATTATATGTTTATTTGCATTTCTAATGATTATATGTTCATAGGCTTATGCATATCAAATTGGGAAGAATGGGAGCCGATCGAGTCTATCACTAGCATATTGAAAGTTGTGCATTCAAAAATTGGTGAATTAGTGTACTCTAACAAGGATGATAAATGGCTAAGGAATGAAGGTATTTGGTTTTACAAGTACAACTACATCCTTCCAAAAACAATTAGAGCATGTGGAGAACTCCAATAAATCCCATTACCAACATTTCAATCCCATGAGTGGCCAAATATAGAGCATACAATTTTAAGCTCTTTTCGTTATAAGTTATATTGAGAGGTACAAGTTGGAATGAAGGAAAGTGGAGGTGTAGGTGTGCATTTAAGCATATTTATGCCATTTTTGGTGTTTTGATATTTTTTTCAGAATGAAAATTCACTTAGGGAAACGAATAAAACATACATGACATCCTCACCTTCTAAGGAACTATTATCAGATATTTTCCATTCTGGTTGGGATACAAGAATCCATGACAAACATGGGGAACAAATAGAATTTCGGGTAAATCATACCAAGATATCATTTAGGTGAGTTTTTTTTATGTCTCATGTTATGGCTCCTAATAGAATAGATTGCAATATCATTATGTTTCTACTAGTGATATTTTATGTGATGTTGCATCCATTGTTGTAGGTATTGGATAGCAAGACAAATGTTATATATTTCATTCAAGTTTCACCGATGGAGATATGTTCGTATATCAGGACAATTGAATTGGATTCCAATAGAGCAAGATGATGATGATGGAACACATTCCCCTATCATACAAGTTGATGTCTTGAAAAATGGGCAATGCTTTAGATCCTTGACAATGGAAGAAAATTGGACATTATTTGATGTAAGACAACAATTGGAGTTGGATGATGTCAATGATTTTAAGTTTTTTCACAATGGGAAAAAGGTAGTAACTCTTGTTACATGAACTTATTACTTGTAATTGATGTCATTGATATTTATTTTATGTTACTTAAATATATTGATTCTTTCTCTATATATGTTTTCTTACTTACATTGTTCTTCGTAGGTGGGAAAGCGACGAGAGAGTCTTATTTGCTGCAAGGATTGTGTCTTACCATCTAAGCTGGAGATTGAAGAGTGTTAGTACAATGAAGAGATTTCAAGTGCTCATTCTCTGTTTACAAGTTTGATAATGACAACTATTCATCTCATAGTACTTGGCGTCCAAGTTAACTATGATACTTGCAACATGATTTTGTCATTTTCCATGAGGAATATGAGTAGGATGGTGAACTATGATATAGAACTATCATATGGGATACATTTAAGATATGGCTTCAGCAAAAAAAAATCCATTTTCAGGAATTTTTGTGAATATCAATGACCAATGTTCCTTTTGATCATTGCATTTTCTTTCAAACTTAAAAGAACAATGTTTCTTTTGCTCATTTTGGTGATTATCAATAAAACACAACTTGTTCAATAAGATCTCTCTATTTTGTAATATTTTTGTTACATATTTCATGTTATCTTTGATGAGATATTTACTTTCGAGATTTATGTTAGTCTATAGTTTTATTTCACATTTATCATCCTTGTAAGGAAGTCCCATCTTTCATGATTATGATTTCTATGTATTTAAATTTTTTATCCCTACAAACTTCTAAAGATGGAAATTTGCATTATGTTTTCCTATGGGTATGATTGACCATGATTACAACCTAAACCTTGCAAGCAGTAATATTGTGTACTTCAGGAAGTTCGTTCGCATAACGAAGTGAAAATTATCTGCATAATATTTTTTTTCCCATCCTTTGATGCATGGGCATCAGTCAAGTTCAGTCAACTTTGATTTAAATAAGTTGCAACTTGCAACCAATTGTTTAATGGTTTGTGATAGAATTCGAGAGAGAGGGGGCACTAATCTCCTCCCTGGTATCAATCAGTTAGGAATTTAGGTTGTTAGAAGAGATACAACAAATAGGGTTGACTCCTAGCACCTGAACATGCAATATTTTGGATGAAATGCAACATATAGGGTTGACTCCGAGCACCTCAACATGCAATATTCTGACTGGTGCATACTGCAAATATTGCAACAACATCAAGGTTACAAGGCTTCTCAAAGAAATTGTGGAAAAAGGTTTCATGGTAATTGATAGTGCCTTTCACTCTCTCATTAATCTGTTTTCCTTAGCAAGAGAGAGAGGGTGTCCAAAAGGATTCCTAAAAAATATACTAAAAGATGTTTCATTTCCAGCACATTGATTATGTCAAATTGCAGTCAATGAAGGGGTATTAGATTATTGGATTCATTAATATTTTTATTGGTAGGTGTTACCAAGTGAACTAGAGGGCTAGTTCAGGAAATTAAAATATGAGGTTAAACCCAATGTCACCTCAGTTTAGAATCCTTCACTTCTTTTGGATAAAGAAAAACACATATGACCATATGTACGAAATCATCAGTACTTCTGGCTTTTCAAGAAACATTGGCATATCCTTATCTTGATTTTGATAACGAAGAACAATTTCAATATTAAATTGGAGAATATTAAAACTAATGCTAAAATGGTTACATTATTGCCATCAGCTAGTCTTTTTTATCTTGTTTGTATTGATTGTGAATATAAAAAAAGAAACAAAAAATAATAATGAAACAAGAAAAATGGTAACTGAATGAGAAACCTTGCATTGAAATTACAACATACATACAAATTATGGATTGCAATTAGTATGAAATGAATATACCGGAGCGGACTCAGATTGAGCATCCTTGAGAAAGTTTGCAAATAAACCATATTCTTGTTTGATATATCATATATGTCGCGGTCAAACTAGCAAGATGCAAATGCCATATGTTACCTCTCAAGATGCTTTGCACTTTGAGCATTATTTCCAGCACAGGATACTGCACTACTTGAAAACTGTGGTATCATGGGGAAAGTGTTTCTGATGATCAACTTTTGAACAAGACCTACACAAGTTCTATAGGTGAAAAGGAAATAACCCAGCATTTGAAGATATAATGAAGCCTTAGTTCCATGGTAGAATTAGAAACATTCGACTAGTTGTAGATCAATTTTAATAAGGGTATGGGTGAATATCTAAATGACTCATCAAAAGGGGAGTCTAGTAGCAATATAGAGGAGATCATGAAATGATCAAGTCTGAAAGATCATTGTTATTGTCCACAGATTATATAAGTCATCCCTAATTCATATTGTTGTGAGATGTGCCCTAGGTTGAAGATAACCCTTATTTTCCTTGGTTAAAGATTTAATTAAAAATATAGACTTGCAATTTGGCATGGCTAAAGAATTATATGGGATTTTGAAAGATCATTGTTATTGTCCACAGATTATATAAGTCATCCCTAATTCATATTGTTGTGAGATGTGCCCTAGGTTGAAGATAACCCTTATTTTCCTTGGTTAAAGATTTAATTAAAAATATAGACTTGCAATTTGGCATGGGTAAAGAATTATATGGGATTTTGGGCAGATTTATTCAAGAGTGGAACTAGTTCAACACCTGTTTGATGCTTTTTAATTGAGGACTATTGATTGCTAAGTATGATAGCACTGGGATTGAATTGAACATCTATATAGTTGCTTCTTTACATAGGATTCATATTAAGTGTTGTGAATTTTAATGAAGGGACACTTTTCAGATACAAGTACATGCTTAGGATATGAGGCCATCTGATTCAAGGCCTTCTGCTACTGCGGTATGTAGACTGCCTAAGCACTTTGAAGTCTAAACATCCATGAAGTCAGGGGTAACTAGTATGTCAAAGTGTTTTTTGAGTAAAAGTAGGTTGTATGGAAGAATTAAGAACCCTTGCTATCTCATATGCTATCTCCTACAGTAGAAGAAACTAGATTTCCATCCCTTAAAAGAGGTCAACAAATTGTGTGATTTAAAGGATGTCCAATTTTTTTTGGCAGAAAGCACACCAAAAGGGAACAAATAGAAGAATATACTTATTGAGGTAGATATAAGGGCTTCCATGTCCATAAAAAAATGGCAGGTGCTACTTGTGCTCCAAAAATTGAATCCTTCCCAGCAAGTTTCCCTTTAGAAATGAAAGATACAGTACTAACTATAAACACTTGTAAAGTAACAATTGCACAAGATGAAATGGGTTGTAGAATAATTCTTTGCAGTAATCCCTACTGTTGTGAGCCAAAAAAACCCTCCCATGCATTGTTGTTTGGGTGCCATGGATCACCTGAAATGTAATCTTGTTTCAGGGGAAATATTGCTCTCTACTGGTAGTATTCCATAGCATCAGACATATCTATCAGGAATTGAAACAACCTCCTGTTTAGAATACCTCCAAAATTTGCAAACCACATGAGGTAGATAAGTCATATGATTGGATTATTTTGATGGTGCCAGCCAAGGTAACCCAGCACCATGAAGGGCTAGAGGTGCCTTTTATTTACCTTATGGAAATTATTTTTCTTTCAAACTGTCCTTCGGCTGGTCAGGGATTCCAGAGTCCAGACTGGTGTCATCGAATGGGTCCAACGGATTCTTAGACTTCAGAATCTTATTTTAAGCTTCAAACATGTTTATCACCAGTACAACTATGAAGTCAATGGTCCATCCAAAGCTGCCAATTCATGTCCACTTGATGTGCTACAGATGGACAAGACCAGAGGAGGGGGGCATCCCCGTACAAATCCCTGAGTTTACTGTTAGGCACAGGCCCCATGTTTGGCACAGGTGCTGTTTATATTTAATTTTAATTTTATGGTCAGATTATTCCAGGTTTTGTGCAACATGTGGCATATTTTTTAACTATTTTGATGAACCCCCCCCCCCGTTTTTTGTCCAATGATGTCTGGCTTAAGCCAGTCTATATTATCTACTTTTTTGATGTAGGTGTAGACTAGATAGGAAGAACGTATGGACTGTTAAGTAGAGAGTTGTTTTTTACAGGTCCCTCAGTACATGCTGAATGTAACTTTGTTTTTCATATCAATAATATAAAGTTAGGAATTTTTCCTCTAGCAAAAAAAATTCATGATAATCTCCAAAGTGATTGCTAATAGTCTTGGAACCCAACAATGTATACTCTGTCAGTATCGGACAAAAAGCTATGTTTTTTTATAAGGCCCCAACTGAGTGTTGGTGGTCAAAACCACTTTGGAAGTTAAGGCTCCAATCAAATCTAGGATTTGTTTTTGGTTAGCTTTGACTAATAAAGTTTTAACTTGAGATCATTTTTATAAGAGAACCTACAATGGACCAGGATTCTGTTATTTATACCGAATAGATGAGGATACCATCCAACATATACGTTTGGACAGTCCCTTTGCAAAAGAGGTTTGGAAGGAGCTATTATGTTTATCTAGAGAAGCTGGGCAGTAGAATCATAATTCTTTGGTTGAATGCTCAAAAAACTGGATGAATGATCTTGTTGTTGTGAGCCAAAAAAACCCTCCCATGCATTGTTGTTTGGGTGCCATGGATCACCTGAAATGTAATCTTGTTTCAGGGGAAATATTGCTTTCTACTGGTAGTATTCCATAGCATCAGACATATCTATCAGGAATTAAAACAGCCTCCTGTTTAAAAGACCTCCAAAATTTGCAAACCACATGAGGTAGATAAGTCATATCCTTGGATTATTTTGATGGTGCCAGCCAAGGTAACCCAGCACCATGAAGGGCTAGAGGTGCCTTTTATTTACCTTATGGAAATTATTTTTCTTTCAAACTGTCCTTAGGCTGGTCAGGGATTCCAGAGTCCAGACTGGTGTCATCGAATGGGTCCAACGGATTCTTAGACATCAGAATCTTATTTTAAGCTTCAGACATGTTTATCACCAGTACAACTATGAAGTCAATGGTCTATCCAAAGATGCCAATTCATGTCCACTTGATGTGCTACAGATGGACAAGACCAGAGGAGGGGGGAATCCCCCTACAAATCCTTGAGTTTACTGTTAGGCACAGGCCCCATGTTTGGCACAGGTGCTGTTTATATTTAATTTCAATTTTATGGTCAGATTATTCCAGGTTTTGTGCAACATGTGGCATATTTTTTAACTATTTTGATGAAACCCCCCCCCCCCTTTTTTGTCCAATGATGTCTGGCTTAAGCCAGTATATATTATCTACTTTTTTGAGGTAGGTGTAGACTAGATAGGAAGAACGTATGGACTGTTAAGTAGAGAGTTGTTTTTTACAGGTGCCTCAGCACATGCTGAATGTAACTTTGTTTTTCATATCAATAATATAAAGTTAGGAATTTTTCCTCTAGCAAAAAAACTTCATGATAATCTCCAAAGTGATTGCTAATAGTCTTGGAACCCAACAATGTATACTCTGTCAGTATCGGACACAAAGCTATGTTTTTTTATAAGGCCCCAACTGAGTGTTGGTGGTCAAAACCACTTTGGAAGTTAAGGCTCCAATCAAATCTAGGATTTGTTTTTGGTTAGCTTTGACTAATAAAGTTTTAACTTGAGATCATTTTTATAAGAGAACCTAGAATGGACCAGGATTCTGTTATTTATACCGAATAGATGAGGAGACCATCCAACATATATGTTTGGACAGTCCCTTTGCAAAAGAGGTTTGGAAGGAGGTATTATGTTTATCTGGAGAAGCTGGGTAGTAGAATCATAATTCTTTGGTTGAATGCTCAAAAAACTGGATGAATGATCCTGTTGTTGTGAGCCAAAAAAACCCTCCCATGCATTATTGTTTGGGTGCCATGGATCACTTGAAATGTAATGTTGTTTCAGGGGAAATATTGCTCTCTACTGGTAGTATTCCATAGCATCAGACATATCTATCAGGAATTAAAACATCCTCCTATTTAGAAGACCTCCAAAATTTGCAAACCACATGAGGTAGATAAGTCATATGCTTGGATTATTTTGATGGTGCCAGCCAAGTAACCCAGCACCATGAAGGGCTAGAGGTTCCTTTTATTTACCTTATGTAAATTATTTTTCTTTCAAACTGTCCTTAGGCTGGTCAGGGAGTCCAGAGTCCAGACTGGTGTCATCGAATGGGTCCAACGGATTCTTCGACTTCAGAATCTTATTTTAAGCTTCAGACATGTTTATCACCGGTACAACTATGAATTCAATGGTCTATCCAAATCTGCCAATTCATGTCCACTTGATGTGCTACAGATGGACAAGACCAGAGGAGGGGGGCATCCCCCTGAGTTTATTGTTAGGAATAGGCCCCATGTTTGGCATAGGTGCTATTTATATTTAATTTTAATTTTATGGTTAGATTATTCCAGGTTTTGTGCAATATGTGTCATATTTTTTAACTATTTTGATGAACCCCCCCCCTTTTTTGTCCAATGATGTCTCGCTTAAGCCAGTCTATATTATCTACTTTTTTGAGGTAGGTGTAGACTAGATAGGAAGAATGTATGGACTGTTAAGTAGAGAGTTGTTTTTTACAGGTGCCTCAGCACATGCTGAATGTAACTTTGTTTTTCATATCAATAATATAAAGTTAGGAATTTTTCCTCTAGCAAAAAAACTTCATGATAATCTCCAAAGTGATTGCTAAAATAATGGAAGAGATTGTTTTCTGATTCCATTCCCCAAGAGTAGTTTGGCTTTCTCGGTAACAGGCATATCCATGATGCCATTGAAGCAACTTAGGAAGGCCTTTGTTCTACAGGCTATGGTGGTGTAATTGGATATTTCTAAGGCCTGTAACTGGGTCAGTTAGTTATATCTCAGGTTAATTCTGATTCACAATTCTTATTGCATTCCTTTGGTCAACTAGATTATGGATCATTTGAATTCTGTGTCCTTTTCTGTTCGTATAAATGGGGCAGCATCTAATTTCTTTAAGCCACCCAGAGGCTGAGCATTCAAGTAGGGCCATCAAGGAGGCCTACAGGACCAGTTCAATAAAAGGTATATAGTTGGGCAGGGTGTTTTTTCAAAAACATTTGCTGACCGGACCAGCCAACCCTGTAAACCAGTCAGACCGGCCGGTTTTGCCGGTTCCGGTCCGGTTCCGATAACACTGGTTACCTCAAACAATTTTGGTTAAGAGAAAACATCAGAATGTTTATCTATTTTATGCAAGGAGGCCTCCTAGAGAATTCATAACATACATTGTGCTCAAATATAAACCAATTTCAACAAGTTTCAAGTTCCCTTAAACAATTGTGGTTTGAACAAAACATCAAAATTCACTATGCCTGTGTAGGAGGATTCATATCCATGTAGGATTTCATCGTTGGACACTAAGTACCACATCCATGTACATGGATTTTAATGAAAAGTGAAAGGAAAAACACATAATTTAATGAAATCAAACAGACGACATTTGCCAAATTACAAAAAATAATAATAATGCTTCCACTTCACGATTTACAAAACTATTAGTAATTACATAACAAACTTGTTTTGAAACACATTGTCAAACATGCAACTATATTGCAAGAAGTGTGTAGCAGTAAAAGCTGATTGCTAATATATTAAAACAAAAAACCAATCTGTCATGCCATGGCTTCCACAATAACCAGGCTAACCAATTAATTCAACTCTAATTGAAGATCCTCTAAAATGGTACAATATTGTGTAGCACACAATTCATCCACGGCAATAATGTTACAACCAAAATACAAGAGCCATTCTATTAAAAAAATTCATTCCATGTAATGTAATGTACATCATACACTTATTCCCTCAATCTCAAGACAATAATGAAAGTGTAAGTTTCACAATTGTGTCATTTTGATCCAATTGTTTTATGTCTTTTGTAACTTCCACCCAACTATTTCCTTATTTTCTATATTGGGGCACTGAAAGACTTAGAATAGTAGAACTGTCCTCCCTAGAATCCTCATAAATTAATGTAGACCTTGAAGTTCCAGCACCATCATCAAGGATAAAGTTACAAGGATGCCTTTGCAATGAAGATTGCTCAAGTAGTAGGAATTTTTCTTTGTTTGAACTTTGAAGTTAATTTCCCATGACATGGTTCAAGGTTGAAGTCCTAGTGATTTACAATGATATCACCCTTTCCACAATCATCATCCTCAAAAGGAAAAAATGGAAGGCATTTTAGTGACTCGACACTAGCCATGATTGAACTTGAACCTATTTCTGTAATAGCAGAACTTAGTCCCTTCTTAGTCCCTTTCACACTGTCGAACCATCTTGAAAATCCATCATCAAAGCATCATATTAGCTATGTATTTTTCATGTTTCACTGTATTTTACTACTCATCCTTAAAAATTTCATTGCAAGTTGGCAATCTTCTTCAGCCATGTTATGCAAAATTTCTTTATCAACATGAACTTTCTAAACAGAGTCATTCTGAACATTTGATAATCCTCTTTGAGATAGACAGTGCAGGAAGCCAGCCTGGAAATATCTATTCCTTCGAATGCCTTTGAGAAAGAACCACCTTCATGATTTCGTAAGTCATAAACACAATACCAACACTTGGAACAACTTTGAGGTACTCTGGAAGAATTTCCCTATATAAACGAGGCCATCCTTCTGTCTGAATTATCTGTTTCAATGTACCAAGAAGTCCCGAGTTGTATACATGAGCACGTCCACCTGCACCTTCCAGTTGCATTCTTCTCCTCACCAAATCAAGTGGAAATTTTGCTGCAATATTTGAACGTTAGTATGCACATGGAAGAAAATGCTTCTGTAGCAGTAAATGACTACATTGAAAAAACATCAAACAATGTGTGCAAGCATTTGTAAAATTCCCAGAGAGATATTCTGCCTTTGCTTTTATCATTACAAGCTTTGATACAAGATTGGTTCACTATCACCCCTCTTCAAGCTTTTCAGAAATTGTATGAATTTGAAAATCCCTACACATCTAAATCAGGAAGAATAGTGCAATGGAAGGCAATACATTCTTTTACCTGTCGAGGATGCAACGCCTGAAAGGCTACCACAGGCCAAGCTAACCGCCACAGGTGAATCCTGAGGTCTGAAACATAAAAGTATTCACTTTAAGAAAGTTAGACTAGGGGAGAAATGTTTGAGAAGGGAATCCTCCAACACAGTCATCTTTAAAAAAAGGAGCAAATAAATCCACTATATACCTCTTACACTCCCAAGAAGATTTAAGACTCTCATAAACGTAGAAGCTAATAGCTATATTAGGTCCAACACCCTGCATTCAATTCATTGTGTAAACAAGCATAATAAAAATAAGACATCACAAAGATTATAGAAGAAAAAAAACGCCAGTGACAGCTTCAAACAATAATAGTGGTATATACAATGTATGCCATACTAACCAATAGCGTTGGCCCAAGGCCTTTGTACAACCCCTTGATGCCTTCATCTCTGCAAATGGTATAGAGAGCATGTGTAATACCTCTATAGTACATGACATTTGTATGTATATTATAAGAAAATTGTGTCAGAATAAATGAAGACATTTGACCATTCTTAGACAACTGCACTCAAAACAATCCAGCTTCATGTAAAAATCCTGTTAGTGGATGTCTGATTAAAAGATGATTTAGTTACCATGGTCATCTGTCTTATCATTAAACCTGTCACATTTTTTAACATTAAAAATCTGTAATAATTGTAGATAATCAGAAAGCATAAGCATATACATCTGCAGACCTCAACATTTTTATCAAAATTGAATGTGTGTCCGTAGATTCAAACACATTTAGAAATGGTAAAAACACACCATGGGAAACCTTCTGTACTAGACATTAATTAAGGATGACAATCCACTCCAACAGATATGAGTTTGTGGTTTATGCATAAATAGAACAGTCAATTCCCCAGGATTAGGATAAATCACAAGTAACACAAAAAAAGGGCACTGCAGCATTCGAATTGATCCAAATTTCAAGTAAAATTACCTGTGCTGCCAACCGAGTCCTCACAAGATCCAATGGATATGTGATCGAATGCAACTGTCACTCCTGCTGCACCACCACCTAACAAACGAATACAAAGGTCTGTGCTAAGATTCTGTCTATATTTTTCCATAACAGGCATTGACCTCATAATCTGGAAAAGAAACAAAAAAAATCATTAAGACATATCATGCATCCAACAAGAATTCATGGTTTGATAAGAAATCTAAAAATCCCTCTCACAAAGCCAAATCTCATTCCATCATGCAAATCACTTTATGTTAAAATGAAATTCAGTTCCAAAGATCAATACTCACTGATTTGTATCGCTCATATGTGTAAAAACTAATGGATGAATAAGGAAGTCCACAAGCTACTTAGGGGCCTGGGATTGCCAATCATCTGCCAAAACAGAGACTTCAGAAGTGTGGCCCAACCTAAGCACAGGTGAATGGAAAAGGAAAATATCACATCAAAAGTAGCTTGCAAAATTTGGATCCTTGACAATTAATAACTGTCAGATTCATGAAAGTAACTAGTTAATCCCTTCCAAGCATGAGGACACTTAAATCTTGTAATGCAAAATAATGTGGTTTATGAACAAACTAAGATCCCAAAAGCCCAAAGTACAACAGGTGGATTACAAGTCAAACGCCCTGTCATTCACATATCTCCTTCTATAGAAATAATACCAAGATTTTTAATTGATAGATATCATCACGCTAATATTTCTCAGATTAACTATAGTGCCCACTAACTAGGTATGAAGATAATTTGCTGCCATCATCAATTCCAGAGTAATTTCAGGTTCAATATGAAACTCGGTTTCCTTTCCACTGCAACAAATTCCAAAACAGACATTAGTAAACCTGGAATATGTCAAAAGCTAAAGAATTTGAACTAGCTATGATGGAAAATAGATATACAGATTAGAATCATGTCAAGCAAGTTTCGAAGCCTGTATGCCCATTGCCAAGTGCTTTATCCTATAAGATCAAACCAAACTAAAGCAATGCAATTATTACGGTTGTGTTCCTAACCAAATAACAGTTGAGAAAGCACAATTGGTATCCGTTGTTGTAACTAAAGTCTGAAAGTTACTTTTGAAAACAGCTGAAATCTCAAGTTTTGGTTGAATTACCTAGCTATTATGTCATTAGTCTCCAAAAGAAAGAAATATACTCAAATCAAAATGTGAACTTTACATGCTATGAAATATCTGAAGTCTAAAAGTAGAACTTAAATTTTTGAATAACCTCGAGACCATTTGAAAACAAAGAATACCACTGAAAATTTTGCACAATCCACAAAACAATACTTTTAGTAATATTAAATAATATACATTACATAAGATGATAAATGACTTTCCTAAGAGCCTGAGGATGGGTACTCAGTCCTAAGTTCTAATAGCTTTCAAGGGCAACATGCATGCTACCCTTGGCCATGGGTTTGGTCTCTCATAGACAATCTGCAATAAAACATGTTCCATTATAATGCTTAACCATTTATTTAAAGATTTCGTTTCCATTGTCTTTTCTATGTGGGATGATATATTCAAGACAAATCTTATTTTGTTAATACCTTCATAGCCTTTGAGTTCAATTACTCTGAGCTGCCATGCATCCTTTAATTCCTCCCGAATTCCATGCAAGCCTTTCTAACTCTAAACTAGGCTCTCCTAATTCATTTTCCTTACTGTAAACCAATGTAATTGGTATTTCTTCTCAACTACAAACATCAGTGTGGTCTTTAGACATACTAAGCCTTCTCCTTGAATTATTTTTTCCCCAAAGCAAGTGTAGTGCTAGATGAAGTGTTCCTCAGCCTTCCCATGTAGTCATAATTACATGCAGGGAAAACCTTGCATCTAATTAGGACTACAGGTAATACTTTAATTTCTTCTCTCAATGGCCAAAATGTATTCTGGACCCAAAAATATAGCACTCATTATCCAGAAGGGTATTTAAAATATGGACATTTTGTCCTACTTCTTTTAAGCAGGATACATAAAAGGTATTATACACTCAAGTTCACAGTGATAGCTCAAGAGTATATGCATCTTGACCCACACTTGCCAGTATTTACAAGGCTCACAGAGTCTGGGCCTAAGTTTCTCTGCCCCATTTCCTTTGAGAGATTTCTGGTTATAAGATTGCAATCTCAAGAAATCCCAATCACCTACCTCAAATTCCTACTCTTTTAGTGTTAGTCCTACAACAATTTCATCCTATCTTTGACCAATTTGAGGTTCTCCTTTAGTTGTTTGATATCTACTGGGTCTCTCGAGGAAATCATGGACTGCTAGCACTTGGGTGTCTTCAACAGTTTAATTGATCAACAAGGGAGGGCCATACCTGTAAATGGACTTAAATGGTGACAATCCAATTCATGTGCTAGGTTGTATTATTATTTATACCAAGTGTTGCTCCAAGAGATGTTTTTTTTTTCAAGAGCATCCACAAGGGCCCATATTTGTCATATATGAATAACGATTTCTTATTAGTTAGGTCTGTTTTTAGAAGTGGTTGACTGCTTCTTTTGCATGAGTACAGCCCCCATGTCAGTATTTGATGCATCATGTTCCCTTCTGAATAGTTATGAGAAATCCTTTTGTGTCCTCCCAGCGTCTTTTGGAAACTCTGATTTGGATCCACCATTCAAAGGTTATCGCATTTGAAGATGATGTATTGAATTTGACCCTTCTCCAAGACTGTTAAAAAGCTGACCTTGAACAACTTGTAACTCCAAATATCCACAATACATCTCCAAAAGTTTTAAAAAGGGGTACCTTGAACTGTGTTCTTTCCAATGGATTTGGTCTCACAGAATTTAGATCAACAAAATGATATATAGTGGCTGTCCCTTTTTTCCATTTACTTTATACTTACAGCCACTTGTATATTTTTATTTTCTAGTTTTCAGGTGTAGTCTTTTGTATTCCCAGGGCCTGTTATAACGTATAACTCGTTGTATTTTTGAGTCCCATTGACCAACTCTTTTGATTGCTCATGGACATTAACAAAATTATCTTATCTTATTTAATCAAAATGTTAGTATTAATTATTCAAAATGTTAGTCTTAATCACTGCTATTTCTGTTATTATAACATTATTGCTCTTCAAGGCTTTTTCCTCAAAGCTGTTATTCTCAGTTCACAATTTTTAGTTATAATGACTCTATTTGCTGACCCCTGAATTCATTCTTTTTAAATAAACAAATTTTGATAGTGGTATGAAATATTAATGCATGAACTTTGACATAGAAAGCATCTATAAGCTATTTCTCGCTTGACATTTTCTCTTTCAATCAATGAATGATAGGTGACAGGACTTAATGTAAACTTGTGATTTATTTTAAGTGGATGTATCATTGTCAGCACAGAATACTATTTGTGGTTGGCACTATTCCCTGGATGAAGTGAGGGCACTTATGGATGCACACACAGAAAGAGAGAGAATAGTGTTTGTGACAGTTGGTACTACTTCTTTTGACACCCTTGTCAAGGCAGTTGACACTATCCAATGTAAAGCAGCACTAGCAAGCAAAGGGTACACCCATCTGCTTATCTAACTAGGACGTGGAACAAGCTACCTGAAGCACTAGAAGCTGAAGCAGACAGAGTTGACCCAAACAGAGAAGGGCTTGTGTTCCCACATAAAGTACTACTTAAAAATAAAGATGCTGATGGCAGTGAACTAGAAAGAGAAGGCATATCCTGTAGCTCAAGTTGAAGAATATATATATCAATATCTATTTTTTTTCAGAGTTTAAATATTGACTCAGCCGTTGACAAACCAGCAATTTAAAAGGATTTTCTAATTGCATAGGGAATAGAACATTGACATAATATAGTGGCTAGCAATGGCTAGAATTCTGCTTTCTGTGCAGTCAGAAAGAACACAAAATGAAAATAAAGCTCACTCGCTCCCAGACATGAAGGAATAACCATGTATATACTGAATACCATAAGCAGAAGTAAGGCATACTTGATTATTCTTGCAAGAGGACAAATTCATGGGTTATCCAACCAAGCATGGCTTTAAATGTTAAGAAGACTCTGAATTTCACAATAGCAGTGATCAAGATTCAATAACCACCCATACTAACTTTCTGGTTTTCTGACATCTTTCTTTCTCATTGCAATTGTTTTTCTCAATCAAAAGATCATTAACTTTTGGGCACTCATGAATTCAAGAAGGGTCTTCCCTTCAATGTTTCCATGTCAAAGGAGTATTATGTTTCTAATCACCAAAAAAAAAATGGAATAAAGGATTCAAGAGTCAGTTGGAATTTTGCAATCAAACAAGCCTGTCACAAAAAAATCATGCCAGAAATGCTTCTCAAAAACCAGAACTGTATAAAAACCTCTCGTCGTAGAGCAAAGCAGTCAAAGCTGCTCCTCCAAGTGCTACCCCAATAGATGCAGCAACAACACCCACTCCTCCCCATAGAAGCCATCCATTTCCCAACCTGAAAGGTTCCTTCCATTCTGCATCAAACAAGTAACTATCAGTAAATTACTAATTGGTACGATATGCAAACAGCTTAAATATTCCAACTTGAATTGAAACAATGGCAATATTTAATACATTTCCAAACTTTAACATAACCAAAAATGATTCAATAGTTTGACCCAAATTTAGAGATAAAGGTTGTGTACCAAATCTAACTTTCCACCAAACACCACTAACTTGCTACATTTGCAAGTTCATGTATGAAAAGGGCAGACATGACAATGTTAGTTTTTGCCATTATATTCAAGAAGTAGCAAGAAGTTCTTATGATTTCACAAGTTATCCAACTAAATCTCTCTAGAAAGACTTGAACAAATTCGTTCTCGCAAAGGGAATAAAACGGCCCTTGTAACTTCTGACAACAATAGAGAAAAAAAAAGAATTAGTAGCCAACACCAAAGACTGGGTAATTGAAAAATCATTAAGACTAGCACATAAAGAGCTTGCATGTCCTAAACAAAAATCCCTCAAGGGCTTCCAAGTTCCTAGTATTTGAGCAGAATTTAGGAGTAACTTTTACTATGGGCACTTCTTACCATTTGTGGGTTTGCATCATCAAGGATACAATCAAAATATCACAAATGTAATTTTTACTATGGGCCCTTCAGTTCCCAAAGAATGAGCAAAGTCTATATCCTCAAGCACAGCCAGATCCTGATGAGGGTGCCACGAACTAGAGAGCGGAAATCTCCAAACAAGGTAGCACACCAATGAACCCTACCCTGAAGTAGAACTGAATATTAATCCTGAAAATACTTCCTATGACCCTTAGCAAACTAGCATTCCAAAAACATGCGCTTCAACCATCCATGGACAATGATAGATATTAGGACAAAGACCATCAAAGAGCCCACTCTTGGTAAACCGGGCCTTGGAAGGAATCTCCTGATATATGACTAGCTAGGGAAAAACTCTCAGCTTATAAGAAAGTTGGATGGACCAAATAGTGTGGAATCTAGGAAAACATCTAGCTCTGAACCAGTCAACACCCATCTTGCATTGAGAACAGGGGATAACTTGTTAGAGTATAAGGCTTGTTTGGTGTAAATTTGCATATTTTGCATATTTTTGTATTAATGGTCTGGATTCATATGTATGCACATGAATTTATATATGTTTTTTACAAAAGAGGGATACATTACCCAGAGTCGATCTGGAAAAGTAAACAAAAAAAAGAATTCACTGATTTGTTACTCAGTATTTCAGGGGATTTATTAGAGAAGAAAACTAGATATACATAGCACACTTCTAATACGAGACTTGAAATTTCAGCTATCGAAGAAGAAAGAAAAGGTTTACACTCACTTGATTCAAGAAAGAAAAGGAAGATGGACACACAGTGCATACATTCAAGAAATTGAAAGAGAAGTGACTTACCTTGGAGGTAGATTTGAAAACTTGATCAATAGCTTTGAAAACTCCTCATGTACTCGCTTGGAAATCCAGGAATTGCAATACAACGCCATGAATTTCATATTTATAAATTGAAGGAATCACAGATTTACAGATTAGGGTATACAGTTTCAAAATTATTTGACAAATATTACAAATTTCTCCCTTCGATTTCCAAATTTCTCCCTCCAATTTCCATGGAAAACTCGACTTCTAACTGAACCCATTTTTCGTCGGCAAGTTTTCATAAATTTCTGAGCTAAAACCATTTGCTTTCCCACCAAAATACTTCTGTTCTCCGCCATTCATTTCATTGTGAAAAAAATTGTTGCAGTCGCGGCAAATTTTCTTCAGATAAACCTAAAAAAACACCATTCCCGCTAAAAACACTCCTAGTAGCCCGATCAGTCTCCCGCATTGCCTTCCATTACCAAAAAAAAATGTTACCGGCCAAATTTTCCCGCTGGTCCATTTTTGGAACAATTTTTCGGCGGCTGGTCCATGTTGCCACTTTGTTCAATACAAGGTAAAATACATTTACATTTTTTCAAGGTAAAGTTATAAAATTGATTAACATGCATGCATTTAGATTTAATTGTTACATTATCATAACAATATTACATTAATATAATTATATAATATTGCATTTAGATATAATTTTTTTCATGGTAAGAGTATAAAAAACATTAACATTTACTTTGATTATTATTATTATTATTATATTTACATTAGAATTTTGATATTATGTTTAACAATTTTTTATCATTTTTAAAAAATAAGAAAATAAAAAAACATTACAAACATTATTAAGTATAATGTGTTTTTAATAAAAAAATATATTAATAATTATAAAAAAAATTCATCTTTACATAAATTGAAATATTGAATAATTTTTTCAATATTTTTATATATTTTAAATGTTTTATATTTTTATTATAAATATTATTTACAAAACTTTAAAAATTAAAATGGTAATAAAACTATTTTATTTTTATTAAATATTATATATAAAATTTTAAAATAATTATGCTATTAAAAAAATGATATAAGAATATACTTGATTTATTAGATTATATCACTTATAAGAATATAAAATTTATATTAAAAAGTAATAGTGATTTTTTTAATATTATTATAATTATATTTTTTCTTATAATTTAAATATGAATATATTTGAGTTTTACATTCATTAAATATATAAAAAGTAGTGGTCTGTTCGTTTCAAAAAATAATAATATAAAATTTAAAAGTTTCCTATCATTTATTATGTGTGCACACGGATCTAAATATTTTATTAATATTTTTAACCAATATCTCTTAACTCTACATTAACTCAATGTACTTGTCAACTACCATTAATGAGGCGATTTAGGTTGACTTTCATTATATTTTCATTAGATTTAATGTGACATTGCATATTTGTAGTGTGATGTGGCTGTTTTTATTATTTTCCTTAGGAGGCCCATTTTAGACCCCAAATTTCCTCTAATGACTCAAAATCTTTTTCATGTTTTAATACGGAGCACAAAAAAGAGAAAAATAATCTCAAACAGGTTCCTTTTTAAAAAATTTAGTCATCCAGGCCTGGAAAAAAGATAAATCTATACCTAAAGATACTCTTCTATTCACAGTGAACTAGAGTATTCCTTTTTCATAAGTAATCCATAGGTTCTAAAAAAGCGTTAAAATTATACCATTATGGATGATCCTTCATTTACTTTAACGATTATGGAAGAACAAGAAAATCGATTATCTAGACATGTTTAAGGAGTCAGACCAGGGCTTGAAGAGAAATCCATATGGTGTGAGCCTTATAACCAACGATATTTAAGCAAAAGATACAAAATGAGGTTCATTTTGATGTGGAAAAACAACTACAAAGGCTCATGTAACCTAGAAATATGTGGCATGAGTACCAGAAATGGAAAGAAGTGTTCTAGCGAGGGTAACCCATATGTGGTAGGCTCTAACCATGGAAGAATAACAATGTTTGAAGGGTAAAAAATAGTTGGAGATCACAGTCCATGGATAAAAAGGAGATCCTAGGGTTCATAAGGGG
>LPNX010183147.1:0-14236 GCA_001517045.1 Pseudotsuga menziesii
TTGTCTCTTGTGATGTGCTTATGTGATTGTTGTGCTTGTTATTCTCTCAGTGAAAAGATCTTATTATAATGCTAGCTTAAATGTTGAAAAACTAACAATATAAATAAGAACAACAATCAATTGGTCGAAAAGCGGTCCATTACTGCCCCAGTCGATTAACAGAAAACAAAAAAAAATAGTGTTAGTTTATCACCGTACTATCAATTTTTTTCATAACATTTCAATGAAATCAATTTAGGTTTGATAACAAACCTATTGATGGGTTAGTATATTTCAATCAAGCAGAGTAAGAATGTAATTTTTTTAAGCACAAAAAATTGGAAAAAAAACATACCAATCCTATAACTACACCATCGATTTTGCTCAGAGGGTTTCAACACGGTCCAATTTGGTTTGATCAGAGACATGACATGTTGAATCAATTGGTCAATATGCAGTCCACCACTACACTAGTCGATTAACATAAAAAGTAAAAAAAATATATTGCCAGTCGATCACTATACGATGAATTTTTTTCATAATATTTAAATGCAATCAATTTTCATTTGATCTCAAACCTGTTGATGGGTTCGTAGATTTTGTTTAGTTATGGTAAGAATGTAAATTTTTGTAAGCTCATAGAACTGGAAAAAAATACTTACCTGTCGTCTTACTACACCATCGATTTTTCTCAAAGTATTTCAACGCAGTCCAATTTAGTTTGATCAGAGAGTTGATGTGTTGATGAGTTCACATATTTCGTTCAAGATGGGTAAGATCTAAAACACGACACAAATTTTCATATTTTGTTTAGGGTAAGATATAAAACAAAATATGTAAATTTTTTAAGCAATAGAGGGTTCCTCTGCGATGCATATTTTTTAAGCAATAAATTTTTCCTTTGTGCTTACAATCAGCTCTGAAACATAAAACAAATTTGAAAATATATAACCTAGGGCACATAAAACTGGGAAAAAGAATATTACAAACCGATCATGATAACATCAATTTTCTTCATAGGATTTCAACAAATCCTATTTGGTTTGACCATAGACCTAGTGGGAGGCTCATATATTTCGCTCAAGCAGGGTAGATTCAAAAAAGACACAGATTTTGTTTACAAACATATTTTGGGGAAAATTAAAAAAAAAATGCAATTGGAGGGATTTTTCCATTGTTACCTTCTTTTGAATTTTTTTAATTAACCCCACATCGAATATTGTTCCAAAATCCACATTGTTTCTTGTGTAACCGAAGAAAAAAAATCAGGGAGGAATAGGGGTTTGACTAAATACTTGATTAGTGATGTTAATTAAATTGTGATTTATTTTTAATTAATTTATTATTCAGGATACATTTTGGTGGTGGAAATATCTTATGCCCTTTGGATTTTAGAAAATAATATTTATCTTCGGAAAAGAAGAAACAAAAGAAGAATGAAGACTCAGAACACCTATAAGAGGTTCATCAAGAATTCTTGAAGATAAATAAGTAATTTTCCAAGGTTACTTCCGCTCTACAATGTAAAATCCTGGAATTGGAAGTAGTGATCATTGGGAATTAGGACAAGGAAGATATGGTTCAATGCTCTCCATTGTTAAAAGTGAAATATGATGTGGTTCTGGACTCCTCCCTTAGAAAGTCAACCAATCATATTATGTACCTCTCAATAAGCGAAGAATGCACCTCTACACATCCCATTGTACTCTCACCACAATGCTTCAAGGCTCCATCATCTTTTAGAAGCTATGTTACCAAACCACATTCAAAATGGATAGGTGTTTCTGGAAGTTCTCACCTCCTGCAGACAAGATTTGTTTCCCTAACTTGAATCCTTCACAACTAGAAAAAATGAGTAGTAACAATAAAGATTACTTTCCCTAAGATAAGTAGATGTTTGGAATTAAATTTTCACCTGCAATACAGTATGAAGCTCCAGCCTTCAAGAATGCTAGATCTCCATAGTTTACCTTCAAAAACACATCACAAAGAACACAAGATCAAAAGTACCAAAATATAATCCATTATCTTATATCAAATACTAAGGAGTTTGATAATAAAAATAGTGATTTAAACATAATGATAATTATGGGAATGGAGTTTTTTATTGCATAGTCAAATAAGGGTACACAAAGGTTGGGATGAGGGTGCCAGAAAGCTGATCTTCAAGAAGGTTCATGAATCTTCTCTTTTTCCTTTTGAAACTTGAGCACCTCTCGTTTACTATGGAGACAGAGTGTTACCAGGTATGTGCCGCTCATTGTTCAAAGAGATTAGGCAATGGCACCACTCATTGTCAATTGACAAGTGGTGTTATTGAAGTAGGTAATGCTTTTTTGATAAAGAGAAAAAGTAGTGGTGGACACAAGTATGAAAATATGAGTCATGGCTAGGGGATAACTTCACATTTTGAGGATTTTAGGAAATTTCTAATGTTTTGGTTCTCACAACATGGTGGTGACGAGAACTGTGTGTAACAAAATACCTCCCAAAGCATGAGGATAGAGAGATACAATATGTGAGACATTTGTAAGAACAAGTTATCACTTCGAGGCAAGAAATCACTTGATCAGAGATCTTCATCTACTTGGATTTTCTACAATACATCAATACTTTGACTCATATCCAAATGACCCCTCACCATGGTTGCAGACCAATACAAAGCATATCCATGTGAGTGATGAACAATCATGGCTAGTAGAATACAACATAGATCCATGTGAAGAAGAATCAAAGTTGGAAATATCTACCGAACATACAATGTATATGTATGTCATATGGACACAAATTTGAGCACAACCACGACCATACAAATGTGAATCCATGCTAGGACTCATACAAATACTCCATCACAACCTGGGGAAAGAAATGGGTGCTTAAAATATACCCAAGGTCTTCGTCTCGTCTTCCACAAAGTACGATTCTATCTATGTGATTACAATGTCTTGATGTTGAACATGGTAGAAACCACTTTATTACCGGTCAATGATGAGAACCATTAATAAGTGCGAGGGAGATCACCATTGATTTTGATGATTCCCAAGGTACTCTAGTACAATACCCCGAGTGTGAATAGATGATTTGACATCGAACACTCGAACGAATATTTCGATCAAAGTTCAATGATGTGAACCTATGTTGATAGGATATGTCATTGATGCATACAGATCTCAAGGTACTTGTTTTTATTTCTAAGACTAATTCCTGGATGATGAGCTGAAGTCGACAAGAATAGTCTCATCGAAGGAGAGCCATGATGAATCCCACATCGATGACACAAAATGTGGAACAATGTTTTGGAATTTAGAGTATGATGTAACCATAGGACTGACTCAAAGATAACTAACAAAAAAAATTGACTGCAGAGGTAAACTATCAAGATGAATTCCCTTTGAACATTGGGTGGGTGGGACGACCAAAGACTTGGAAGCATTGACTTGACCAGGAGGATACCAAGACATAATGAGACAGTGGAAAGTGTATTATTTGAAAGACTCAAAGGAGTGACATGACTCATGAAAGTGGATTGAATTGGAAGCACGTTGAATACCCAGTTGACTGAATGAAATGCAGACAAGTTCCATGTTCAAAGGTGACTAACAACTGCCATTTTTGCAAATGAAATATAGTTCAATTCCCTTAATTTCCCCGGCATGATTGATGAGTGCCTCTTTTTTTTTATGAGCTCAAAGAGTGTAAAAAAAACTCGTTATAGATTATCCTAAGGTAATTCCATTCTCATATGTTTCACGAACCTGAGAAAGGAGGGGTCTGTTCCCTAAAGAGGGCCTCTCAGTGTTGAATTTAACGAGTCCGTTGAAAGTTAAATTGGTATCATTCATGTTTAGAGAGTTTGAAAAAAATAGAAGAAGACTCCAAAAGGTCATTTTTCGTATTATTTAGTCCCTAGGGCCCAAAAAAGTATAAAATAATTCCCAAGAGAACTCTTCTAGTTGAGATCAACTAGAGTATTCCTTTTTCGTAATTAATCAATCCGAACCAAAAAAGGGGTAAAATACTGTCAGAAAGATGAATCTTCAAGTACTTTTACGAGCATGCAGAAGACAAGTTCACTTGGCAATCTTTTCAAATTTAAGGAGTCTAAAAAGAGCTTAGAAAGGACTCCATTATATTTTATTTCTGTGATGAAGAAGTTTAATGAGTCTGAAAAGAAGCGAAAGTTGACTCAGAAATTTGGTACTGTTACCACCTTTGTTGTACTTAGTGGTTTTTTATCAAGTGAGCCTGGTGAACTAGACAAGGATAACTTGTTCCGACTTCAGAGAACCTTCAGTCTTGCTTCTGGGGAGCTTTGTTGTATTATATCACATGTTCATACCCAATGGGGGAATTGTAATAAATGTTCTAGCATGATAGTGTCTATAAAAGACTCGGTCTCTTAGACTTTATTTGTCAATCCAATCAGCCCAGGGTGTTTTTTCCCTTGGTTATTATTGGTTGTTGAATAAACGACTGATAATTTCTGAGTTTTTCACTCCATACCTCCAAAGTTGGGGTGCTCATCTTGGCATTTAGGATTATTCAGGTTATTAGAGTCTATGTGTCAATGTATAAACATGCTAGGCATCATGGTCGAGTCATATGAACATGTCTAAGTCCCCCTAGGGGTTTTCAACTTTTTTATTCTTTTATTTTTTTTAGTGTTTTTTATTAAAATTTTATTTTTCCAAAACTTAGGCTATTTTTTAATAGTTTAATTGGAAAATTTGGTTTTGTAATAAAAGTGGTCCAAATAATCAATTTCAGTCATGTAGGTGCTCATTTTCAAGCTAAGAGCACCATGTAAACCCATGGACCCACTATTTCCTAGTTTTGAGTGATTTTCCATCACTCAGGTCAGAAATCCCCAAAAAATCAATTATTGATTATTTTAATTAATAAATTGATGAATAATGGAGCAAATCCAAAATCCTAGATCAGTGGATTCTCAGCTGATTTGATTGAAATTAGTCATATCTGAACTAGATTGACTGGATCTGACAAATCCTTGACTGAAGGAGGTGATCAAATCAGATCTAGAGTTGATCTTTAGCAGTATTTATGGGGAATTATGCCCTCTCTCTCTCCTCCACACATGTGGGCTCTCTTGGAAGTACTGTGGACTAAAATGTCGGTTTATGGGTTGATGTGTCAGCTAAATCAGCCCCTCGGTTGACAAGTAGGCTCAATTCAGCTTCAGATCAGCATTGATGGACTCTCCCTTAGCTGTAATGATCTGTCTCCTTGGGATTTGCACCCCCCTAGGATGGATCTCCTGGTTTTTGTATAAATAAAAGCACAAGCTGCCTCTTCCAAGCTAGTTAGAGTTGGATTGAAAGGATTGCTATTGTAATACTGTTGTAATCTTTTTATTGTTGGAATAAAGAAGCTTTGGAGGCCAAATGGTGTAATACTATCATGTGTGTCGATAAAGCATTGTCTTACAGCTATTGATGTTGCTGACTTTTCTCTCAATTTCTACATCTGAACCCTGTCTGGCTTGAACAATTCAGCTGAATCAATAGGAGTATAGTTGGGCAAGTAAGGTTATTTGTTTTTTCTATATCTCATAGCATGTATGTTTGAAGATCTAGATTATACATGTTTAATAAGTTTATTTGCATATAATTCTTGTCTCTTTTCATATATATATCCAGATCTCATGAGGTTTCGTGCAGGATTGTGTGTTTAGCTTTCAGGTAGCAAGGATTGGACGAGATGTGGATCTAGTTTGACTCCACTATACATCCAAAAACTTTGTGAAGGTATTGCCCCTCTATATTCCACTAACAAGTTTCTATTGCAGATCCATCCAACAACGGGCCTTTCCCCTTCTCTTCGTCCTTTCTATTAAAATCAATCTTTTGGTTACCTGTCTCTTCCTCTTATGATCAGATATACTTCTAATAATTTAATATATATTGTTATATCTAGTTCATAAGAGTCTTGTTTCTTAGATCTGTAATTTCATAAAGAATATCATTTCATAAAGATAGATCTAGGTGTAGGAATTTCCTTTTTTGCAAGTAGCTAAAGCATAGATCTAAAGCTTGCTCATATGGTAGTTTCTTTTTTCGTTCTTCAAAGATTTAAATTTTGCAAGAAAAATTCATATCTCATGGGATTCCCAAAAAGCAAGCCAAGATCCCAAGGAAAGCTTGCCTGCCTTGGTTCCTGTTTGCAAAACTAGATTAGCCCCTTTTAACAATTTGTTTACTTAGTTTCTTTTCGGTAACTAGCGTGGTGACCCAAAACACTTTTAAAGCGTGTTTGGGCACATTTGATTCTAATTTCTCACTATTTTTTATGAGGCCTAAAAAAAAATAAAAGGAGATTCTACCCATTTTCCAACTCTTGGACGAACCAGAGGTTCCCGGAAGCTTCCCCCACCGCTGTGTTTTGAGTTTAGCTTGTTACAAGCTTGTTGTAAGCCTTTGGATCCCAAATAACAAGGAATAAAGTGCATCAATTTCAATTTTCTGATATTGTAAATCCATGCTAATAAAAAGAAAAATTCTTTTCGAATAGGCTCTTTCGAGCCTATTCACCATCACCCCTGGGGGGATTTGCGTCTGTGTCATTTTTTATTTTTTGTTCATCTTTTTTCAATCTAGCATATTTCTAATCTGCATCATTTCCATATTCCATATCTAGTGGTTTCAAAGTAATTTTAATACTTACCCCACGACTTCCCGATTGACCTGCAAGGAAAAAGAGATGCGTGGTAGGACTAATTAGAAAACTGACATTGTGTATCTTTCTTTTCTTTTTTATCAAATGTTTCATCTGTTAAATTTTTATATGCTTAGCTAAGACATTATTATTTCATTTCATTTTCATAACAAAATCATATAAACAGGATCACTGAAAGATAGACAAGCACAACCAAACAAAAGGAACACAAAGATTTATCCTGGGAAAACCCTAAAGGGAAAAACCTAGCAAAAGCTTCCTCAATATAGATGCCCCAAAAAGATAAAATATAAAACCAGCAAGGAGATCAAAGCCTGATACTCCTTCTCCAGCTACTTCTCTTCTCCACTAATGCGCTATACAAGTGAGAGTGTGTGCTTTAAATGAGGAGCACTACACCTCTATTTGTATTCATCCGTTCACTTAAGTTAACTCATTTGACATGTAGGAACGAGTTAAATCATGTAGGCTCAAGTTACACATGTAGGCTCAAGTAACCACACTGGGGTGCTAATGACCCACCTTTACAGTTATAGGGGACTACCTCATGAATCTTATTAGTTCTTCCGATTAGGAGCATCGGGGTACAATGTAATAAGTGGTTCTCCCGGTAGGACCATCGGGGACCACAAAAGATACATATAGAATATACTTCAAAGTTACAATATTTCAACACTCTCCCTTAACGAGAAGGGTATTCTACAACAACATCAACAACAACAAGAGTAGAGATAGGGGACATCATCAACATCAGCAGGGTAACACATCTATAAATCATTGGAAGCTTTTCAACATCATGTAGTCTTCATCTTCAATCTTCAGTCTTCATCATCAGCAACATCTTCAATCTTTGATTAGCAACATCTTTAGCATTTTGATCTTTCGATCAGCAACATCTTGAGCACTTTGAATTTTCGATCAGCAACAACATCTTCAACATTTTGACCTTTTGATCATCAGCAACATCTTCAGTACTTTGACCTCTCGATCAGCAATATCATCATCAACACTTTGCCCTTTCGATCAGCAGCAACATCATCATCATCATATTCTGATATGTCGATCGTAATCATCATCACATTCTGATTTTTTTTTTCGATCAGAAACATCATCATCATACTCTGATCTTTCGATCAGAAACATCATCATCATAGTGTGTCATCATCATACTCTGATCTTTAGATCAGGACGTCATCATCATCATACTCTGATCTTTCGATCAATATGTCATCATCATCATACTCTGATCTTTTGATCAGTACGTCATCATCATACTCTGATCTTTCGATCAGTACATCATCATACTCTGATCTTTCGATCAGTATGGCATCATTCATCATCAGCAACAACCTGCAATCCACAACTCAAAGACAAAAAGTATTTGGATTACTTTTGGACTTAAAGTCCAGGGATGATGCAATCCCACCACATTCTCGACAACCTAAGTTACCGAATTGATTACAGGAGAATCTGTCCCTATCAATTTAGGACTAATTCCAAGGACGATGCAATCCTACCACATTCTCGACGACCAAAGTCACCGGATACAATTACGGGATAATCACTCCCTATCACTTTAGGACTTGAGTCCAAGGATGATGCAATCCTAGCACATTCTCGACAACCGAAGTCACTGGATACAATTATGGGATAATCACTCCCAATCACTTTAAGACTTGAGTCCAAGGATGATGCAATCCTACCACATTCTCGATGACCGAAGTCACCAGATACAATTATAGGATAATCACTCCCTATCACTTTAGGACTTGAGTCCAAGGATGATGCAATCCTACCACATTCTCGACGACCGAAGTCACCGGATACAATTACGGGATAATCACTCCCTATCACTTTAGGACTTACGTCCAAGGATGATGCAATCCTGCCACATTCTCGAGGAATGAGGTCATTGGATCTATTATGGATAGATGTCTGGGGATGATACAATCCCTCTTCATTCTTGAAGACCGAGGTCTCCGGATCACTTTAGGGAAAGTGCCCAGGGATGATACAATCCCACCACATTCTCGAGGAACAAGGTCACCGGATCTATTGTGGACAGATGTCCCAGGATGATACAATCCCTCTTCATTCTCGAAGACCGAGGTCTCCGGATCACTTTAGGGCAAGTGCCCAGGGATGATACAATCCCACTGCAACATCACTACTCCCCCTTTCAGGGAAGATCTTTTCGAACCACACCAAGCTTGGCTCGAAAGTGTTCAAACTCTACTCGAGGCAGAGGCTTCGTCAGTACATCATCATCCAAACCATCATCATTTACATCTTCAGTATGTGAATACTGAAATATCACCATCTGTATCTCCAGTATGTGAATACTGAAATATCATCTATATCTTCAGTATGGAAATACTGAAATCATCATCATCTATATCTTTAGTATGGGAATACTGAAACATCATCATCTCTATATTCAGTATAGAAATACTAAATCACCATCATCTGCATCTACAGTATCATCATCTGCATCTTATCTTATATGTAGAAATACCGGATTTCTACGTGTTACGTCGGAACACAGGGTTATTTGTCATCACAACTATGTTTATCACATAGAATCATTGTAGTGTCCATCTTCAGGTCAAAGAGACCTGATATGGCTTCACAACTTAGTAGAGCAATCTGCTATGTATTCTGCTTCAACCGTGCTAAGAGAAACATTGGACTATTTCCTGCTAAACCATGAACTCATAGTAGACCTCAAACAAAAGCATCTACCTGATGTGATTTTCCTATCTGAGATACTTCCAACCCAATCTGCATCTGTGTAGCCATACAATCTATACTCATGGCTACCAGCATAGTATAGACCAAAGTCTATAGTCCCTTTTAGATATCTCATCACATGTTTTGCAGCTACTGGGTGAACCCGTCTTGGTTGAACAAGATATTAACTTAAGGTGTTCACAGCAAAACAAATGTCTGGTCTAGTATTTGTTAAGTACATCAATGACTCAATGATCTGTCTGTAGTGAGTCACATACACTAAATCTAATGAGTCATCAGCTAACAGCTTCAAGTTGGAGTCCATGGGTGTGGCCATGACTTTGCATTCCAACATATTGAATCTCTTCAATATCTCTACCACATACTTTCCCTGGTTGAGAAATATTCCTTCTGAACTTTGCCATACTTATAGACCTAGAAAATAATGCATTAACCTAAGGTCTTTCATCTCAAATTATTCTGCTAGTTTCTTCTTGCTTTCCATGATCTGTTTCTCATTCCCTGTCAAGAATAAGTCATCCACATATAGTAATAGAATGACAGGTACATCTTCTACAACCTTGTAGGAAAGGTTAGGATCAACTTTACTCTTGGAAAAGCCCATGCTCATCAGGAAACTATCTATTCTTCCATACCAAGCTCTGGGAGCTTACTTCAGGCCATAGAGGGCCTTCTTCAACTTGCATACTTGATTCCATCTGTCTTCAACTTCAAATCCTTGTGACTATTTGATAAAAAACTCTTCCTCAATCATACCATTAAGGAAGCTTGTCTTTACTTCATAATGGAAGAAACTGTCGTGATAGTTTTGAAGGAAGTAAGTGTCTCTTCAAAATTAATTCCCTCTTTCTGATAGAAACCTCTAGTCACAACTCTTACCTTACTTTTATCAGCAATCTATATTATCTTGCAAATCCATTTGGAAGATACCACATTCTTGCTTTCTGGTTTGAGTACTATATCCCAAACATCATTCTAGTATCACAACATCTTTTATGAGTTTGTCTTCTCAGGTCATCAACATATCCTAGTCTTCTGCAATCAACCTTGAAGGTTGGAACCCACTTTACTCTTGGTAAAGTCTCGATCCATCACAAGGCTATCTATCATGTCGTACCATGTCGAACTCAGATATAATTTTATGTAGTCACTCCCCCTGAAGTGGAGTATCATCTTCCCTCTTCATTCTGTACATGTGGTTCTATGCTTGATATATACTGATCAATAGAGTATGTCATGTCATAGTCTATTCTTTCTTGGGAGAATCATGAACCTTTCTTTCTACACTTGTTCCATCATATTGTATACATCATTCCCCATGATCAACTGTTATTCTTTTATCATAGCTTCTTTCATAGAATTCTTTTCTTCATCTTGAGTTATCTCTTGTACCCATGGTGGTCTTCATCCTTCAAGGTGAATCTACCACTCTCTGAAGCTCTTTCTTCTGTCATGGTGTCTCTCACCCTGGGAGCTTCATATTCATGTTTATTGGAGTGGATCTTGAATTGTCATCACTTGTTCTTCGGAACAAGTCTCATCCTTCTTTTCTTGTAGGAGGTTGTTCATGACCTTTCCTACAATTCAAATGCACCAGTTACATGGTTAGAACTATTTCATAAAACACATGCATAATGAGAAATTCTTATGCATCATGCAACTATTTAGTCAATACAACATTCATCCATATCTCACATAAACTTCCTAGATTCCTTCCATTTCCACCATGAAATTATTGAGATTGTGCACTAATCCAATATGTCAGCAAAGAGGTTTGATAAGTAGCAATGGAGAGTTGTATAGCACCATGAGCTACTTACCCATCACATGCATATTAGTAGTATACAGTCATTAATGCAAAAAATACATCAACTGAATATAATCAAATGTATAACAAAACAATATCATGAAATGACAATTGAATACTTATCTTTATTTGTTTCATGGGTATACTTCTTCTTGAGTCTTCAACTTCATCGTCTTCTTCAGCATTGTTTCTTATCCAAATGCTGAGGTGGATAAGAAGTTCTTCAAGATTTTAGATCTTCATATTCCTCATTGATTGAGGGATCTTCTTAGGAAGATGAGAGCTTGATCTTTAGATACGAGCTTCTTCTTCTTCCCAAAGTCTGCTGAAAGTAATCACTTCCTTCTGGAACACATTTCTTAAATGAAGGAATTCTATGATCCTGGGAGGCCATTCAAGGTGGCCATCACCACTTCTGCATTCTTCAATTATTCTTTCCCCGCTTGAATTTGTTCTTTGATTTGAGAGATCCTTATGACTGCATGGTCTCTGTATTCTGGATCTTCACATTCTTCAGCTGGTTTCTTAAGGTCATATTCTGATTTATGTTCTTCCCTTCAAATAGCTTGGTCAAGGAATCAAACCTCATCGATGTCTTTATGGAATACACTTGTAGTACAAGTTGATTCATAACTGAATCATCAATGATCTTCTAGTATTTGACCAAGTTCTTCTTGAGAAAGGCTTCTAGCCTCATCTCCCTCTGAAACTGGAACCTCTATGCTCATGTAGGTGTCCAATCCATTTTCTTCAGAGAGATCATATACTTCTAGGCTTAGAATTTGTCAAATTCACCAAGCTTATCATCAAGCTGATGTCATAGATCACTTTGAAATGAGAATCTCAAATGAACATAGCAAAGGATTAGATCTTACCGATTTGAGGTGTCCGTCCTGGTTCCGGAGTTGGCTGATCTAGGGTTTGTCACAGAAAACCTAATTTAAAAAACTTGGAATATTTTAGATCTGACTGGCTAGACAGATAGATCTCTTCAAATGGAGCTGTCCAATGTACTCCATTTCTGAAAACAATGGAGGGAAGCTCCCGGAACAGGAAGCCCTAATTTTCCAATTTCTTCAGCAGAAATTCCTGTTACTGTTTCTATGATATCTATGAATTTTATGCTCTTCTATGTCTGAAATTTTGTATTGAGGTAACCTCGCATGTACCTGATCCAACACCATAGGTTTCATTAGAATTGGTTTCACCATTGGGGATTTAGGATCATTTTCCCAAGGTGATCTGTTACAGGACTGTTCAGAACAGCGAAGTTGTACGGCATGCCACGTGTCACTGGTTCATCTTCTGAGTCTGATATTTGGACCACTGAAATTAAAGTCCGTTCCCTTTCTGGAACATCTTCAAGAATTCCATTTGGGCCTATGTAGCCCAAGATATTGTAATTCGCCCCAGGTGTCCTGTTTAGGGATGAATTCTGGAAGAGGCTGGAACCCTAACTTGGAGAGAACATATCTCCTGGAATACAGCGAATATGAGAATGACGTTTGGGCACAGTGTTCATCAGGATTTTATCTTCGGCCCCTACAATTTTCAGCTCCTGATCCTTTGTCAATCATGGAATATAGTGAATGTACCAAAACATATCAGTTTTAGTATTTAGGGTTTTTCTAGCTCGGGGTCAAACTAGGGTTTGACTTTCCCAGAGTTTCACCCAACCAAATTTCTTGAGCCAGGTCTCTAAACTTCGGTTTTGATGAGGAGAACAATCCTATGCTGGTCTCACTTAAAAAATTCCTCTTCTATAGAAAGCCCTAATTTCCACATCGAAAACTGAAAATGCTCGGAATCGAATTCCGCTTCGACAGAAAGATGCGCCCTTCAATGGAGAGACATCCTAGCATAATTTTGCTGATGGATTGTGGAGAGAGACCCAAAAGGTAAGAAGACCTAGCTTCTGAAGCTGCACAATGTCTTCTTCTCAGGTTAGCTCTGATACCATGTTAAATTTTTATATTCTTAGCTAAGACATTAGTATTTCATTTCATTTTCATAACAAAAGCATATAAACAGGAGATCAAAGCCCGATCCTCCTCCTTCTCCAGCTACTTCTCTTCTCCACTAATGCGCTATACAAGTGAGAATGTGTGCTTCAAATGAGGAGCACTACACCTCTATTTATATTCATTTGTTCACTTAAGTTAACTCATTTGACATCTAGGCTCGAGTTAAATCATGTAGGCTCAAGTAACCACACTTGGGTGCTAATGACCCACCTTTACAATTAGAGGGGACTACCTCATGACTCTTATTAGTTCTTCTTATTAGGAGCATCGGGGTACAATGTAATAAGTGGTTCTCCCGGTAGGACCATCGGGGACCACAAATGATACATATAGAATATTCTTTGAAGTTACAATATTTCAAGATCATCAACTATAATAAAATTATCCCCTCCTTGATTCCCCGATTGAGATCCACTTGGATCGAAGGATGTTCCTGGAGGGTTTTCTTTTTAACAAGAACACCTACCTTAAAATTTACTAAAATTGACAAGACCCCGGTTTGTATGCTCTGCACTTGGCTGCGGTTTGTCCGATTAGTCAAGATGCATCAAAATCACTTGAGTGACTAGAATAATTAGGATTCACTCTCCCAAATTGACAAACCATCAGGTGAAAATCCAACACCTCGATCAAACCATTACGGTGGAAAAATACCCAAAGGAAGCAGAAACTCCTGAAAAGTGACCTCGAGACATCGATCTCTGTTACACCTGCTGGTGAATTATGAACAATAGCCTTAGAGACTCTACTCAGCCCACATATTCCTTATGGGTAGATGTGAAGGTTTAGTTTTGGAAATACTCCAATTACTCTTGGGTATATCTAGAGTCCACCCCTTTGCCTAATTTTAATCAACTCATATTTCACGTTAACTTAAAATGTACCAAGAGGCAATCGCAAAACATTCACTCCAAGCACATGCAAGTACATTGATTATCTTTTGACTCCATTTTAAGGCACTGGCTATTTTATTTCTATATAT
>LPNX010183147.1:14295-27713 GCA_001517045.1 Pseudotsuga menziesii
TATTTCTACCACGTGACCCAGGTGTGTGAAAGGCGGCAACACTTTTTGGTGCCATTGCCGGGGATAAATATTTTTATTCCCGGAGTATGACTTTTGTTTTCTTCCTTTTTGTTTTTCCTTTGTTTAATGAATGCTTGGAGTAGATATTTAATTTTCATTTGGTGACTCCACTGACTTTTTTCCAGTTTTTTATTTTTACAAAGAAAAGCAAAAAATAATTTTTGTGGAAAGATTTATAAATGCTTATTTTTCTTTTTCACATGGTGACTCCATTGAAGGGATAAAACCCTGTTATCTCATAAACTTGTGAAGTTTTGTTGTGTGTAGATGAGCCCATGCGACATGTTAAAACCTTTAAAGCTCTTCACTTGATGGCTCCACCTTTCCAGTACAAGGTTTAAGGGTTATATCAAATGCATACTATTAATTATTGATATGGATGAATTAAAGGAGAAATATGGTGCCCAGATAACTGGAATTTTTCAGCCTATCAATTTCTCAAACATCCTGGGTTTTCCTAACTCTTGTAATGGTGTGGGGGATGCATATAAATGGCTTCCAGTTTTCATGGAAATTATGGTGATTCAGCCCTATGGCATGTCAAATATTTCCTTCAGTTGATGGCTGACTTCAATATTCTTCATGAAGACAATATGATGGAAATGCTTGTTGGTACTTTTTGGGGAGAGGCCTGTTGTTGGTTCTATCAGGGCCTTCCTAATAAATGTATAACTTCTTTTCCAAGCTTCCTTTGGATGTTTTTAAAGTAGTGGCATGATGGTAGGTGTAGTATGAATGGTTTGAAAAAGTTCCTTGAAAATATCTGTACTTTCTACCTATCTAGGACAGAGTATCACATGGAAACATATGATGGACCTTTTGCCATGATACAAAATATTGAAGAATTGGATTCACTTCTTGAAAATTTTAAGTGAAGAGGAGGTCCATGATACTCCCATCAAATAGTTTCCTCATAGTTATTCAAGAAAGGAAGTAATTCAGCAGCTTATTAAATAATATGAGGTATCTCCCAATACATAGCAAGATTTTGAGGAAGGGAAAATCCAGGATGATCCTATTGAAGAGCTTCAGGAGGAGCCCATGATGGAACACATTGTTGAAGACTCTCCTCATGTCACCATAGATGAAAACATTGAAAATTTGAGATATTCTCAAGTGTGTTGCAATGCTAATATTTTTCCAAAAATCCCTCTAGGGAAACCCACTGAGCAACACATCTGAAGTGATCCCATTGAGCATGTCCAAAAATTTTCCTTGATTGAAGATAATATTGAAGATCCTCTTCATGATATCATAATAGAATCCTAGAAATAAACTTATGATAAGATCAGTATGGTGTATGGTGACACTAGACCTTATTTTCCTCATGTTCATGAAGATTTGGAAAGTTTATTGCCTTGTAATTTTTTTTCTGAAGAAGATTGTTATGAATACAAGGAGGACATGGATAGGCAAGATCATGATGCCATGGATGAAGATTCCCCCACATATGACATGGATGGGAGTGATGACTATTGGAATTTCATAGATAATCCAAATTGTGAAAATATTATGGAGAATCCCATCCATGATATGTCCAACAAGGGGAGTGTCTATTCAAAAATTTGTGGAAGTCCAATCTACGATACTTCCATAGAGGGGAGAATGGATCTATATGCCTAGGAAAACTTTAGTGTGGAAGAGGAGCATTCATAATTTTCACGTGATCATTCAGATTCATATCACGCAGAGCAGTACAAGGGTATCAGTAATGAAGACATTGAGAAACAGTGTTGTGAAAAGTCAGATGTGATGCAGTCAGTGGAATATCAGTCTCGGCCATCTTTTTCACATACAGAGGTTCCTTATGATTTAGAGCTACTTGGGGCTTGTGCAACGAGTTATCATTTGATAAGCCCTGGTGATCAGTATGATGATATAGTCAGTCTGCCTCATCGTTCTGATTGGTATATCAGTCCTATCCATTCATCGATAGAAGCAGCCTGCATGAGCACATACAAGTTGGGGAAGAATTTTTATGAAATTATTCATGACTATGATCTCCCATCCATCCCGCTCATTCTGAATTATTACACAGGCTTGCATTTTCTGAATAAGGTATCCTTACTTTGGCTGGTAACCAAAGACAAGGAAATTTTTTTTTATGTTAATAAAATGTTTAGGTGGTCACATTGGATTTTTTATTACACCTAACCTTTTTATATCATTCTTAAAGTAGAAAAATAAGCTCCTAAAAGATAGCATTTACTTTCTGCATTTATGTTTTGTACTTGGCTATAATAAAACTTTTTTTCATTAGTTAATTACATTTATTTTGTTTAAATAATTCAACTTAATGGTTCATTTGGTTTTTATATAAAGCTTGTGCTACTGAGGTTTTCTTGTCAGGTTGAGATGTTTTTACAGGGTATATAAACCAGATATTTTGGTGTTCTCGTATCCTCTCCTTGCCTCAAATACCAGATCGAGCACACATCCCATAGTTGGAGCCAGAAGGTTAC
This sequence comes from Pseudotsuga menziesii, assembly GCA_001517045.1. Lineage (NCBI taxonomy): Eukaryota > Viridiplantae > Streptophyta > Pinopsida > Pinales > Pinaceae > Pseudotsuga > Pseudotsuga menziesii. The sequence continues at coordinate 16,818 of LPNX010183147.1, forward strand.
CACCTAAGTTGTACTTAGTAGTTTTTTATCAAGTGAGCCTAGTGAAACGGACAAGGGTAACTTGTTTGGACTTCAAAGAACCTTTAGTATTGCTTCTGGGGAGCTTTGTTGTACTATATCACATGTTCATACCCCATGGGGGGATTGTAATAAATGTTCTAGCATGATAGTGTCTGTAAAAGACTCACTCTCTTAGACTTTATTTGTTAATCCGATCAGCCCAGGGTGTTTTTTCCCTTGGTTATTATTGGTTGTTGAATAAACAACTGATAATTTCTGAGTTTTTCACTCCATACCTCCAAAGTTGGGGTGGTCGGCTAGGCATTTAGGCCTATTGAGGTTATTAGATTCTATGTGTCAATGTATAAACATGCTAGGAATCATGGTCAAGTCATATGAACATGTCTAAGTCCCCCTAGGGTTTTTCAACTTTTTTATTTTTTTTTATTTTTTTCAGTGTTTTTTATTAAAATTTATTTTTTCCAAAACTTAGGCTATTTTTTAATAGTTTAATTGGAAAATTTGGTTTTGTAATAAAAGTGGGCCAAATAATCAGTTTCATTCATGTAGGTGCTCATTTTCAAGCTAAGAGCACCATGTAAACCAACGGACCCACTATTTCCTAGTTTTGAGTGATTTTCCATCACCCAGGTCAGAAATCCCCAAAAAATCAATTATTGATTATTTTAATTAATAAATTGATGAATAATGCAGCAAATCCAAAATCCTAGATCACTAGTATCTTAGCCACTTTGATTGAAATCAGTCAGATCTGAACTAGATTGACTGGTTCTAACAAATCCTTGACTGAAGGAGATGATCAAATCAGATCCAAAGCTGATCTTTAGCAAACTTTATAGGGAATTGCACCCTCTCTCTCTCCTCCACATGTGTGGACTCTCCTGGAAGCTTTGTGGACTAATGTGTCGGTTTATGGGTTGATGTGTCAGTTAAATTAGCCACCCAGTTGACAAGTAGGCTTAGTTCAGCTTCATATTAGCATTGATGGACTCTCCCTCAGCTGCAGTGATTTGTCTCCTTGGGATTTGTGCCCCCTGGGATGGATCTCTTGGTTTTTGTATAAATAAAAGCACAAGCTACTCTTCCAAGCTAGTTAGAGTTCAATTGAAGGGCTTGCTATTGTAATATTGTTGTATACTTTTGATTGTTGGAATAAAGAAGCTTTGGAGGCCAAATGGTGTAATTCTCTCATGTGTGTGGATTAAGCATTGTCTTACGGCTATTGATGTTGCCGACTTTTCTCTCAATTTCTGCATCTAAAACCTATCTGGCTTGAACAATTCAGCTGAATCAATAGGAGTATAGTTCGGTAAGTAAGGTTATTTTTTTTTCTATATCTCATAGTATATATGTTTGAAGATCTAGATTACACATGTTTAATAAGTTATTTGCATGTAATTCTTGTCTCTTTTCATATATATATATCCAGATCTCATGAGGTTTCATGCAGGATTGTGTGTTTAGCTTTCAGGTAGCAAGGATTGGACGAGTTGTGGATCTAGTTTGACTCCACTATACATCCAAAAACTTTGTGAAGGCATTGCCCCTCTATATTCCACTAACAAGTTTCCATTGCAAATCCATCCAACAACGAGCCTTTCCCCTTCTCTTCCTCCTTTCTATTAAAATCAATCTTCCGGTTACCTGTCTCTTCCTCTTATGATCAGATCTAGTTCTAAGAATTGAATATATACTGTTATATCTAGTTCATAAGAGACTTGTTTCTTATATCTATAATTTCATAAAGAATATCATTTCATAAAGATAGATCTAGGTGTAGGAATTTCCTTTTTTGCAAGTAGCTAAAGCATAGATCTAAAGCTTGCTCATAAGGTAGTTTCTTTTTTCATTCTTCAAAGATTTAAATTCTTCAAGAAAAGTGCATATCTCATTGGCTGCCCAAACAACAAGCCAATATCCCAAGGAAAGCTTGCTTTCCTTGGTTCCTTTTTGCAAAACTAGATTAGCCCCTTTTAACAATTTTTTTACTTATTTTTTTTCGGTAACTAGTTTGGTGACCCAAAACACTTTTAAAGTGTGTTTGGAAACATTTGATTCTAATTTCTCTCTATTTTTTATCAGGTCTAACAAAAAAGAGAATAAGACTCTGCCCATTTTCCAACTCTCGGATGAACCAAAGCTTCCCAGAAGCTTCCCCCACCGCTGTGTTTTGAGTTTAGCTTGTTACAAGCTTGTTGTAAGCCTTTGGATCCTAGATAACAAAGACCAAAGTGCATCAATTTCAATTTGGTGATATTGTAAATTTCTGCTAATAAAAAGAAAAAGTCTTTTCGAATAGGCTCTTTCGAGCCTATTCACCATCCCTCCTGGGGGGATTTGCGTTTGTGTCATTTTTTACTTTTTGTTCATCTTTTTTCAATCTAGCGTAGTTATAATATGTAGGGTAGTATAATTTGATTTATAATCATTTCCATATTCCATATCTAGTGGTTTCAAAGTAATTTTAATACTTACCCCACAACTTCCCGATTGACCCGCAAGGGAAAAGAGATGCGTGGTAGGACTAATTAGAAAACCGACATTGTGTATCTTTGTTTTCTTTTTCATCAATTGTTTCATAAACTATAATAAAATTAACCCCTCCTTGATTCCCCGATTGAGATCCACTTGGATTGAAAGAGGTTCTTGGAGGGTTTTCTTTTTAACAAGAACACCTACCTTAAAATTTACTAAAATTGACAAGACCCTGGTGTGTATGCTCTGCACTTGGCTGTGGTTCGTCCAATCAATCAAGATGCATCAAAAAAACTTGAGTGACTAGAATAATTAGGATTCACTCTCCCAAATTGACAAACCATTAGGTGAAAATCCAACACCTCGATCAAACCATTACGGTGGCAAAATACCCAAGGGAAGCAGGAACTCCTGAAAAGTGACCTCGGGGTGCCAATCTCTATTACACCTATAGGTGCATTATGAACAATAGCCTCAAAGAATCCATTCAGCCCACATATTCCTTGAAGGTAGCCATGAAGGTTTAGTTTTGGACATACTCCAAGTACTCTTGGGTATATCTGGAGTCCACCCCTTCGCCTAATTTTAATCAACTCATATTTCACATTAACTTAAACATACCAAGAGGCAATTGCAAAACATTCACTCCAAGCACATGCAAGTACATTAATTATATTTTGACTCCATTTTAAGGCACTATCTATTTTCTTTCTATATATACATATTGAGTTTCATTACTGTGCTTATTTGCTTAAAATCTTGCATCTTGTTATCTTTTGTTTCCATTGGTTAATTTCAAAACTCCTAAGTAACTCATTCAGTTTAACACCATCACACTAAGTAATTAGCCTTTCTAACTTAATAGGGTCTACCCCCCTTGGCTTCGTTAGGAGTTGAGCCTAAACGGAGATTCAAGAACAAGGTGACAGCCTTGACTCAAGACTTTCCCCCAAGGACACACCGAGTGGCTTGAAGATTTCTGCCATGTGACCCAGGTGTGTGAAAGGTGGCAATAGGTACTAGGTTTAAAGAGAACGACCAAAGTTTTGACATTAGTGCTCAATGACTTCTTCCATTTTATGGAAGTATGAAAAGTATAAAAAAAAGCTATCATAACCAAGCACTTTTAACTCTCATCCATCTAAAACCTTTGAAAATATAATTAGACCCCCAAAATATTAAAAAAACTAGCTTTTTAATGGCTATGTAAAAGGGAATTTATTAATAAAATAATTAAAATGATTAAAATCATACAATATACCCTAAAAAATTTCATATAAAAAACAATTAATAGTAAAAAGAACTTACCATTTCACTATTTACCAAGTTGGAGAGCTATTTGGAGCCATTTTTGTGCAAACCTCAGGCAAGGATTCTAGACCCATCAGCCATCCATTTCTCGATCCGTCAGCTCGAGGTAAGAGCTAAAACTAATCCTAACATTTTTATGGTTGCATTTTTTCATTCTATGCAAGCTTCTTAGGGTTTGGGTATTTTTACCCAAGTGTAAAAAACCCCTATAGGGTAACTAGCTTTCCCCTTTTGGGAAAAGTGGTGGTCGTGCAAAACCATGTTTTTCATGCTGAAAAAGGAGGTGCCACCACTCTGTCTCAAAGACATAAGAGAGGTGCCATAGAGTTCCCTAAAATGTGCAAAATCCAAGCCAAAAGAAATATTATAAAGTATTTTTATGGTTGGATTTGTTTTCTAATGCTTCAAATTGGATTTTTGGCAGTTTACATTGGAAGAAATGGTTGTTTGGAAGAAGAAGCAACATAAAGATGATGATGCTAGGGCTGGATCAGATCTTGGATCTATATATTCTCTATGCAGTTTTGGCCTACTAAAAATTTTCCATGTTCCAAGCATGAGGTCTCATGTGATATTATTGGAGTACATACTAAGAATGTGGAACCCTCAGCAACAATATTTCGAAGTGAGGGCTCATGTTCTCACCATGGAAGTAGAAGGCATCTACTTCCTTACAGGGTTATCTTGGTGTGGGGATCCTATCTCACTGATAGGTCCTTGAGGAGGAGATGTCAACAAACATGAGCTTATAGACTGTCACTGCTTTCCAGACACTCATATGTCTGAGAAGAAAATCCCAATCAAAGAGGTGATGGATTTTTTTCTCCGCACAGGTTTTTTTACCATGCAATAGGCTGCAGGGACCCAAGGGGCTCATCAGGATTCCCAAGAACACATTCTCTATGCTTTGGAGGCTATGGTGCCTACAGTATTTACATTAGAGGAAATTTCAACTCAAAATGGGCTTCCTGAGAAAAACAATAAAATAATAGTTAAAATAATAAAATAATATTTATTAATTTTGGAGGAAGAGATCGCTCGTATTTTCGACATATGGCACCTACAGTATTTACTTTTTTTTCATATTTTCAACATATCTCCCTGTGACTTTACTCAAATTTCTATAAGGAGAGCTCGTTGGATGTGAAATTAAATTCCGCATCCAGGGAGCTCTCCCGACCGGAATTTGAGTAAAAACACAAGGCTATATGTCGAAATACGAAAAAAAAAGTAGTTTTTTTTATGATACCTATCCTCAAATTTATATTAATTTTTTTTTAAGACCTATACGATATTTCAAATTTAAATCAATTTCATTAGCTAACACATGATGACATTAAATTTTAATTATGGTTAAAAGGCCCATTTTGAGTTGAAATTTCTTCTAATGACTGGGATGAGGTTTTACTAAGTAATTTCAAGGAGCAGCTGACCAAATGTTGATAGGGAGAGCTGAAGCAATTTGGTTATGGCACCATATTGGAATCCTTATTTTTTGAGCATGTACCTCATCTAAAGTCGCATGTAGCTTTCACTGAGCTGACGGCATGAGACCCTTGCATGCTGCGTTGGATAGAGGTGATGGCCCGAGTTGGTGGTGGTGGGTCCAAGGTCAAGTATGGGAGCACTTTATTCCATTGGTTGGATGACCAACTACTCATGGTTGAGGATTATGCATATGCTAGGACTAACTTCAGAGGGGATCCAGACCTACCCTTACCAGTAGGTTCCCAAATGGGCGATATTGGTAAGAAGAATAGTCGAGACATTGATTATTTTTTTATTTATGTTTTATGATTTTATGGATGATAACGAGACTAAAATTTTCATGTAGATGTAGGAGATACACAACTTGGGGGTTCCCCTCCCCAATTGATAGGAGAACGGGGACCCTCTTCATCCACAGAGGAGATGATGAGTTGATCGAGTTGGAGGAGAACCTCAACCGGTTAAGTATAGATATTCTAGACGTTTCCATAGATGACCTCCCTAGGTGGTACCAAAGGCATACCACTGGAGTATTGGTCATTTTGGATTTCTTCTAGCGAGGGTAGCAAGAGCTATCATGTGTTACCATGAGCATCACTAGTCATCTTACATGCTGCAGACACTGAAAGATATCTAGCTTCAGTATTTTTGTCATTTTGTATATCTAAAATCCAGTGTGTTTCAGTCGAGGTCTCGAGACCATAATTTTTGTAAAACACTCTTATATCTATCTATCTATCTATCTATCTATCTATCTATCTATCTATCTATCTATCTATCTATCTATATATATATATATATATATATATATATATATATATATATATACAGACTTATCTATGTTGGTTTATCTATGTTCAAATGTGGAATGATGTTTATATGAGTTTTTATGTCTTTTTAATGTTTATGTTTATTTACAATGAACCATGTTTCACTTATCAAATGTTATGTGTGAGAAATATACCAGTCTAAAATATAATTGGCTAATGAGTCTGCAATTGTGTTACAAGACCTCGGAATATGTTGATAAGTGATAGTTTCAAATTATCTTTCTAATAGATGCACTCTTCGAAAAAAACAAAGAAGTGTAGGGATTCTGATGGTATACACATGATTTAAGTGAAAAACCACTTGTTGAGAGTCCATGAAAACCATCAAGTGATCAATGTACTGGGATGCAGCCTTGGTTAATAAACCTATTACTGCATGATACTCTATGATGTTATTGGTGGTTGGACCTATGCAAACCACTCATGAACTAATTAGGTCATGAGTTGGGAAATATAAAACCCAAGCAATTGAAGCAAGGTTGAGGGTATGATGGCAAGCACCATCAGCACATCCATAAAAATCCATTTGATCCACATAATCAAAACACGGTATAAACATTAGTGACAAAAACTCAAAACCATATTGAAATACTAAAACTACACCAAAAAGTAAATCAATGTACATATATACAAGGTACTATAACATAAATGTCTTCAAGCATAGTACATTTTCAGGTACAACCCATTGCAAGGTTTCCCGAAAGGTATCACATTATAATCTACAAGCTCATATGCCCCTTTATTTAAGAATTTACTCACAATGTAGGGACCATACCACATGGATTCTAGCTTCCCTTTTCCAAGTTTGTCATGCTTATGGTCATAGGTCTGAACCATGTCACATTCATTAAATACATGGCATTGAATGGATTTATCGTACTAAGCCTTAACGTGTTTTTTATGTGCCTCATTAGTCAAGGAAACATCTCTTCGATTCTCATCAAGGTTTATTAAATATAGAAAATGTTCTTCTTAGATATAAGTGTTTGGGATAATTTCAACTGCAAGCTTGAGTGACGAGATCTCGTATTTAATAGGTAGGAAAGATTCCATTCCATAGAACAATTGAAACGACATAAAACTAGTTGGTGTTTTTACTGAAGTTCTATAATCCCATAGTGCAGAAAATAGAGTTAAGTGCCAGATGGATTTATGATCTCCAACCATTCTACGTAGCATATTATTCTACGCACCATATTCTTCAAGACTTTGTTAATGGCTTCAACTTAACCATTAGACTATGGATAATAAGGAGTTGAGCTTTCTTGATGAAAACCTAGCTCAATACTCAACTCAGCCATCATCTGATTATGGAAATGAGATCCGTGATCAGTGACTATGGCTTGTGGAACTCCAAAAATAGCTAATACATGATTGAAAAGGAAGAGGGTGTCATTCCTACCATCCTATGCATATGTAGTAATTTCCTCATCCCATTTTGTAAAATAATCTACAACTACAATGATGTAACCATGCTCCCTAGCTAAGGTAGGCTTACAATGCATAACATCTATCCCCCATTTGGCGAAAGGACCAATGACAATGATGGGGTGTAAATGAGAAGGGTGGGTGCGCTTTTTTGGATAAAAAAGTTGACAGGGTGAGAATTTCTTAACCTCCTCATGACAATATTTGAAGATTGAGGGCCAAAAATACCCAGTGCGAAGGATTTTCTGAGTTGTAGCCATCCCAAAAAGATGACTGTCAGATGCTTCAGAGTGGTAGTCATTCAAGACTCGTTTAGCCTCATAGTGAGTAAGACACCATTGGAGGATAGAGTCTATACTGCACCAATATAACATATCATTTAAAATGAGGTAATACTTAGCATGGTGACGGATGCATTAGTGATCATCATGAGACATATTAGGCTGAAATATTTAGGTTTGGAGATAGATAATCAAATATCCATATCATGGGTCAGTTGTTCTAATCAAGAACAAACATTCATCTGGAAATGAATCATTGGGATAAACATCCATGAGAGCATAGGGAAGGTCACACATTAACTCTGCAAAGACTAAGGACTTCTTGGAAGTAGCCTTAGGGAACTCAAGATCAAGTTCTTGTAGGATCACAATCCAATGGGAATACTTTCCCCCTAGCACTTGATGAGTCAAAAGGTACTACATATGGTTTTGATCAGCGAGGACAATTGTAGTGTGTAGTAAAATGTAGTGATGAAAATGTTGCACAGTGATGATTGTATCCAAATATTGATTCTCCACATGTGAATAGCAAGTTTTAGTGTCGATAATACTCTTACTTAAATAGTAAATCACATGTTCTAGGCCATTGAGATATTCCTACACCAAAACCATACCGATGGTAGTAGTGGAGGTAGTAACATAAAGCATAAATTATTTTGAATAATTTGGGGGGTGTAACACTGATGGATGTGTTAGATTGTGTTTTCAATTATTAAAAGCTCTTTGGGCATGGTCATCCCAAAAAAATGGAGTGTTCTTTTTCAGGAGACGCATAGAGCCATGTGTTTTTTCTACGAAGTTGCACACAAAACGACGAAGAAAGTTTTTCTTTCCTTGCAAACTTTGGAGTTTTGTAATGTTGGCTAGGGTGGATAAGGCAACTATAGGAGTTATATTCAAAGGATCTATCTAAATATTGTCCTTGGAAACCATGAAACCAAGAAGGCGTCTATTCTCAAGATACAAAATGAACTTATGTGGATTAAGTCATATGTGATAATGACGACATCGAAGGAAAATGTCTCTAATATGCCCTGGATGATCCTCTTGTTGTTGTGAATGAGTAGAGAGGTCATCCAAATAGGGTTACACAATGTGTTTAATATCATGAAAAGCATAGGAAATGGCTCGTTGGAATGTAGCTCCAATGTTTTTAAACAAAAGGGTAACTTCTGATAGGAAAAGGTTCCCCACGGACAAATGAATGTCATTTTATATTGGTCGACGAGTACAAATTCTATCTGATTATAGCCGTAAAATCCATCCATAAATGAGAAGATGATGCTCCCACCATAGTTATCAATTATTTGATCGATATGCGGAGTAGGAAAGTTGTCCTTATGACAATCCTCATTCAAATCTCGAAAATCAATTAAAACCCTAATAGTGCCATGTTTCTTGGTGACAAGAACAATATTAGATACCCACTCAGTCAGCAGTACGGGATAAATAAAACCAACTTTCATAAGTTTTTCAACCTTGAATTTTATTGCCGCAACTTTCCTTATATGGACTTGATGAATTTTTTTTCGAAATGGTCTCACCGTGGGGTATGTATTAATCTTGTGTACCATGATAGAGGAGTCAGTCCCATGCATCTCTTCATACGTCCAAGAAAAAAAATCTTGAAATTATTTAAACAATGCTCTATATTTTTGAATTTCTTCAGTTAAACAGTTATGTCGTACATGAACATGTTTAATAGTTCCAAGCTTCACTGATATGTCGATGGGAGTCTTCTGAGTGATTTTACATAGGTTTCCTTTGAAATCAGTGTCTTGTAACAACACAGACATTTGAGGATTTCCGACAATATCAAAACTAATGAGAGAAAAAAATTGGAGTCTATTGAATTAGCATTGGGAAGGAAAGAATATCTATGGTGATGATCTTCCCATACAGGTTCGTCCACACCCATGATATTCATAATAGACTCATATGATAGGAAAATCTATGAGAGGTAATCTAGAGTGGGGATAGGGGGATCTAGCCAATATGGTAGGTGGTAAGGATTTGATGCCACTAGATGATCATAATCATAGTATACATTAGAAACAGATTGTATGGCATTATAGAGTGCTTCATGAGGACCTAGAGAATATGTCTCAACAACTTCTTTACCTTTAGGAATGTGGTTGGTCATGGAGATCATGTTCACAGTTGTTACATTTGTACAAGGAGGAGTTTATGGAAACACACCCATAAGAGTCAAATCCTTAAACATCCTAACCTAAATCAATTGATAAGGTGTATGGTCTTTCCCTAGCATAGGAATGTTGTTCACAATAGGGACAATAACATCAGGTGAACAAAAATCAAGTTGATTTATGGTCACAATATTCCCTAAGTGAGGAAATTGGAGATTATAAAAAACCATCAAATCAACATCCTTCATATCATAAAACGACTTTCTCCCCATTAGCATATTGTAATCTAATGGAGCATCAACCACTACAACTTGAATGGAAACAATATTTCCCCCAAGCTCGATTGATAGTGCTGGTAATAGACCATGAGGTTTGAAACCTCTTTCGTCGAAAGATTTCAAAGTGGTAGGTGACTTAGTAAGTTCAAGATAACCAATGGACCTCCAGGAAGACATAGAAAACACTGAGGTGGAATCCCCTTTGTCCAATATGGTCCTATGGAATTTTCTCCCAACTACCTTATTCATGATTTGAAACGCGAGCTAGTGGGATAACCTAGATTTGTAATTCTCCACATTAAAATGAATCATATTAGTATTATTGGGATCTACGACCCCTAAAGCCATCAATGGATTTCTACGCTACGTAGGGAAACTTTGGAGTACCTCTAGTGTAGACATAGCACAAGGTACTTGAGCCAAATATTCAACAACATTGTAGAATTGGGCGGCTCAAGCATTTGGACTAAATACAGATTTCCATAGAGTACTCTAAGGTGGGATAAAAATTGTCACGTCCCAGTTTTGACCCCGTTGTATTAGATGTATATGATGTATAAATTGTAGATGATCATGGTGTGGAGCTAAAGGCCAAGGCCCCACCATTGATCGGTAATGCTATGTTTTGGATTTAAAT
>LPNX010183147.1:28167-43813 GCA_001517045.1 Pseudotsuga menziesii
AAATTTTGTTTTCCCTGATTTAAGTTGTGATAACTAAATTGATTGCCTGAATGCAATGGTTGGTCTTCGGAAAGAACAAGAAGCCAATGCAGTAGAATGCTATAACCTCGCAATTGACAAGCATGATGACCCATGCAACATCAATATTCCTGAGTCAAAAGGACACTGTGAAGTACATGGACCAGCATTCGAAGCACCAGAAGTGACTCAGCCCTTGAAGACAAGTCAAGTAAACATTGGGTCAGAAGAAATTCCTAAATATGCCATTATTGGATATTATTGGGATGAAGAAACGGTAAGCAAAGTGACCCAACTTCTCCATGGGTATCAGGACCTATTTCCGATGAAGTTCTCAGAAATGAAAGGTATCCTTGGTGATATAGGAGTGATAAAAATCCCTTTGAAAATTTATGTGAAGCCTGTGAAGCAGCGCTCTTATAGGCTGCATCCTAAGTATAAAGAAAAAGTCAGAATGGAGTTAGGTAAGATGCTCGCTGCAAGAATCATTGAGGTTGTCGAAGAAATTTTGTCATGGTGTCAGGATGTGTCGAAGGTATGTACTGTTTCAAATACCCTTATTGGGGCATAGCCAGAGTTACAGATTGTGCCGAAGAAGAAAGGTGTGTCGGAGCTTAAAATGTGATCGTTGGGAAAAAGCAGGTACGTTAACAACATTAACTACCTATAATGATGAGATTTTGGGAAATCTAGCACCGGTTGGACAAGACCTACTGCCAATTCAGTCAGATCTGGTGTCATCAATGCACAATGATGGCAAATATGGTCGTTGGATTCTATAAGAAGATACCCAGGCCTACGAAGTGTGCATTGCACATTTTCTGAGTTTCACAGTTGAACCCATGTCAGCTGATCGCGAAGACCAACACCTGTTGAGAGAAGCCCGAGAGAGGGGTCTACAGAACCTTATGAGAAACCCACCTGTAGCTGCTCCCCCAGCACCAAGTCAACCAAGCCAGACACGATCTACCAGAAAGAAGTTTAAGGCAGAAATTCACTCTAAGCGGAGTGAAGAAAGATGCAAGCACACAGGCATTCTGCTAAGGATGAAAGGATGAAGGATAGAGAAAGCCATGATAGTGGTAGAAGTAGCAAAAGGAATGATGATGATGACAGGCATATAAGGAAGAAATACAGTGGGAGGATTAAAGATGTTGCTTACAAAGATACAGACGAATACAGAGCTCGACAGAGTGCAAAAGGAGATAATTGAGAAGGTGTCAGCCATTGAAGATATCATGTGCAGCCTCAAAAAGAAGTTTACTATCTGTGCCAAGAATATTCATCCACCATAAAAGTAGCAGAGTGTCTCGGGACAGGCCACTAGTGAGTCTTAGGGGCTTGTTGGGGCTCCGACCTTCAAGGTCCTAAGTTTTGGTAACTCCACAGTTTTTGTGGAAGCTTGTAAGCGGAGTTGCGACACAAAATAGTCTTAGGGGTGTCGGGGTTGGGTCGAAGCCCCTCTTTTTGTAAATGAACCATGGTTTAAACCCAGGGTTATGGTTTTTGGGTGTCAATGGTTTAAGTCCATGGTTTTTTAATAGTGCACTTGTATAAATAGGCACTTATGTAAAGGAGTGAGGGTAGGCCTTTGACAATTATCTTATGATGCTAATGTGATGCGAAGCTAAGAGCTATTCTTAAGGGTTTAAGGTTAAGTCCCAGCTGTGTGCGTGGACAACCTCTGTAGCTGTGTGCGCAGAGGGTTTTTGTAAGAAAGGTTCTGCAGCTAAGTGCATGGATCTGCAGCTAAGTGCATAGTTTGTGGAAGACCAAGAAGATCTGTAGATGAGTGCACAGATAAGAACTATGGTTTTTGTAAAGAGTTGAATATAAACACAGTTCTGTGGACATAGCCCCTACACTGGGGGTGAACCACATATATCATGTGTTGTGGTGGTTCTGTTGTTTTGTGTTGTTATGTTTTATGCTTTTGATAAGTAGATAAGTGATAAGATAAGATAACTATTAAATAATAACTTCGTTGTGAATTCCCAGTTAAGGGTGAAGTAAGTAACTGTATGTTTATCTAACTGTGAAGCTAGTTAAGTAACTGTTGAAGATCTATACTGCATATTTATTCTTTGTTAAGGCTAAAGGTACAGTAATATCCCTCTTCTGCTTGCAAAAACCTGATTCTGCAGCACCCCATAGCTCTTTTGGGTGAGACTACAACCTGTTCGCAGGTTGCTGCTGAAAGGGCCAACACTGTGGGTCTTTTGTTGGTGCGAAGATAAAAGGTATAAAACCTGGGTCTGCCCATATCCCAATAGTAAATAAGTTTGATGCCTATGTTATGAATAAAAATTGTAGAGAAAGAGTTGTTTATCATAGAAGAGATTCATGTGTCATTGCTTTTCCCAATATGTATCTTCTTTTACGTGTAATGTGTTTCCTGTTTTCACTCCAATCTGTTAATTTATTTTCATGTCTGCAACTTAGGGTATACTAGTTAGGAATTCATACTTGTTATGCTCCGGCTACTGTTCCAGGAATTTATCAATTGTTCTTCTAAAGTTGTATGGAATTCATCTTGCTGGTGCTCCATGCGATGGACTATTCTCTCTCTTGTCCTCCAACCGTCCGCTAAAAATCTCCTGATTGGGAGATCAACAGCTACCTTGCCTATGTTTGTTGCCTGATGCCTTCCTTTTCTCTTGCAAGAATTCATTATGTAGGTTCTTGACTCCATTTCTAATGGTTCCCTCCTTGATAATCCCACCTTGCATCTCACCCTTACACACTTTGTTCCATTCAGGATCCTGGCCCCTTGATCATGCCTATTGAAAATCCTATGCAGAGTAGACTTTGGTGACGCACAAGATTGAAAATATTATGCAGAGTAGACTCCAATGACAAATGAGAGATCCCTCTCTGACTGTGTAGGTCTAGAGGCACAGTCTAAAGTGGTTTTGCTGTTACCCGGGAGTGAGCCTTCCGCAACCTTTGGGCTCAATTCCGGTGCTAACAAACTGGAACCACTGCCGGGGATGAGATTGAATATCATCCCTGGGAATAACAACAAATATTCAAAGGATAAAGAGTTTTTGTGTGCAAACAGAGATTCTTACATGTGAAAAAGGTTGTATCATTTTCCCTGGTGACTCCACTAAGGAGACCTCTAGTCAGAAAGAAAGAGATGGGGAGAGGTCTCAAATCTTCCCTGGATTTGAATGAAAGGGTTTAGATCTAACTGTTGATGGTGAAAAATGGTTAGACATCAAGAATTTCATGTATCTTTTCACCTGGCGACTCCATTTGTGAATGATCCATTCTTCATAATGTTATATGGCAGCTCCACTATCAAACAGGGTTGCAAAGTTTGAGGAGCTGATTCAGTTTCTCCACCATCAAGATGACTTCTCGGGATGCAAGGTATGCTCCTATGAATCTTGCTGCCATTCCTAGTTATCCCAATAAAATACCTCCAGTAAATTAGCAAACATATCTTCCAAGATTCAATGATGAAAAGGGTGATGATGCTGCCATCTATTTATTTAGATTTCATAAGCATATACATAAGTTGGGAGTGGGATGGCATGAGGATTCTTTAATGAAACTGTTCATGTTTAGTTTAGAAGGATATGCAAGGTCTTGGTATGAGGGATTTCCAGCAGGGAGTTTATCCTCCCTTAAATAATTTCATACAATATTTCATGAACATTTCAAAAGGCATTATCCTTCTTTGTTGTTACTTCAAGATTGTTGCACACACGATAGAGAGTTTATTGAAAATGTGAAAGATGAGTGTGGTGATTATCAGTATTTGGATGAAGATATTTTAGATATTTTACATGAATATTCATCTAAAAAGGAAATCCAAGCCAATTTCCATGATATTCAAGAAATTTCCCAGCAGTTAGTACTATCTTCCTTGACTGAAGTTGACATAGACCAAAGCTCAAATTCAACCAGTCATATCTCTCTTCCTGAAACTGATGATGATTTGCAGCATTCTTTCCATTCTATGTGTGACCAAGAGAGAGGTTGGGACTATCAATCAAATCCTTCCTCATGTTATTCAACTTCTGAATTTTTGTTACAAGAAGAGGCCTCCCCTTCCCAATTAGAAAATTCCTTTTCACAACTGCAATCTCTTGAAAGTTACAATGCTTGTGTGATTGATTACAAAGAAGATGATAATTCTAGAAAATCTCAGTCTTGTAGTCCCTCCACATATTTATTTTCTGAAAATACAAGTAAAGAGAAATCAGATTTTGAAATCATGGTCGAAGGAAGACTGCTGCATGTTGATCAAATTCATATTTCACCTAAAGATTTACATGACTATATGAAGATATCCTTGCTTGAAGAAGATGATCAGCCTAGTGATTTGAAAGGAGATGGGTGTATTGATTTGTTTTCTGAAGAGTACAATAAACCTGTCACAATTTCTGTTAGTGAAGAAAATTCCATTGCAATCCAAGATCAAAAGTATGAAAACATAGTGGAAACTGAACATGTTGAAGATGACTATTTTCCGTTGTGTTTTACTTCATTTGAGTAGTTAAAAAAGGGACTTAAAGTTTTTGATCACAAACAGAAATTTGATATTGTAGATGCATGTATAAATTTTCTTGGAATAGATGATGAGAAAGAAGGGAAGTTATGCAATCAATCGCAGCCTTTAGAAAAACCAGCAGTATGCAATGAAGAATTGAATAACGAAGAAGAAGATAGGGGTTCTCAAATGGATGTTTCTTTTTGTTTTTCAGATTCAGAAATTTTTTGTCAAAAAGAAGTCTATTTGCTTGATCATGTTGAGGAATGGAGTGGTATTTCTTTTGAAATGCATGAAAAGAATGAAGTTGTAAAATCAGAAATTTTAGATGAAGTTGTGGATGTCTCACCTGGAAATTTTCATGAGTTTTCCTTGCATAGTTCTTTTGAAGATCAGTTTGACAGCGTGCAAGGGAATTTACAGTTGGGACAACTCTTTCATGGTAAGATAATGACAATTTTTTTTGAAAGTTGTCATGTTTTTTATGATCTATTGGCAGAGTACATGGAGAATCTTGGTAGTGGTAATGGCTGGTTATATCTCTACTATAAAGATCAATTTCTTTATTATAACTTTTTTCCATTAAGTCTGTCATCTATGTTTTTTATCAAGCATGAAGAGAAAGTTGGTTTATGGGATCATTTGCTTGAGTGGCTTCATTGGAATTCAGAAGTTACTTGATTGAACGTTGATGCTTAGTAAGTAGGGTAGGTAAGTAAAGATGAATAATCTCGACATGGTGAGCATTCCATTCAGCAGCTTTCAGTTTGTTTTCAGTTTCAATTTTAATTTCAGTTTCAGTTTTAAAGTTTAGATGTGCAGTTATAGTCGCCTTCAGTTTTCAAAATGTGGACAGGTGACAGGTTATAGGTTGAAGGAGTGGGATTTTTTTGCAGAATGGTATCAGTTGATTGTTCTATTCAGAATAGGTAGAGGATCTCAAAAAAATTTGGGAGTCGCCCAATGGGTTTGGCACTTGGTCTATGGGGGTTCTTTGCTACCTCACTAGGAGGATAGCATCCCTCGTGGAGCTAGTCGTTAACACTCAGTTTTTTAATAGTTGATCTAAGGGCCTAATAGGAGTTCGATGAAGGTCTCACCCCCACGAACTTCATTTGAACTCTCCATTGGGATATCAGATTTGCAAAGAAAAGAAGAAAGCAGAAGAGGTGATGCAGGCATTGGGCAAGGCTCAAGATCAAAGGCTGAAATTGATCGAAGATGGATCAATTCCTCTAAGCCATTTCATGCGAGTAGACATGCTCAACTGGAGCTATGTTTCCAATTTGCGAAATGGGTTAAAATTCGGAAACATTCTATGATCGAGATGAGATCTGATTCATATCTACGGCCTTGATCAATTTTGAATGCCATAAGTGCGTGGGTGAAGCCGTGATTTCAAATGGTGAAAGAGAGGTAGAGGTCGCCAAGATCAATGGCCACAATAAGAAAGGAAAGAAATCTATGGCCATGGTTTATTTCATAGAACGGATCAACACAGATGAATGCCAAGGATTCTCATTGTGAAAGACAGTGGGGCCCACTCAAATCTATGGCTGCATGAAGAATCGATCACGATCAATGGTCAAAAACATGTCATGATCCTAAACTGCCTGCGGTGCTCGAAGGAATGGGACATGGATGGCAGAAATGAAAGATTCCCTGAATCGAACGGTTGAGGTGGCTCCTAGGGTATGTGATTTCACATCTAGTGTAGAGATGACAGTGGAAGAAGCGTTCACATGTGTAATCTAGACCCCATTGCAAATTGTTTGATTCCTCCGATGCCATTCGAGATAAGCTTGAGATGGAAGTCTTGTCCAGCGATGCTAATTTCCTCGATTCGCAAGTGTGGCACATGGTTCATTTCGAAAGAAACCACACAAAAGATGGAGGTTTGATTCATTGAGACGACAGGCTTGGAATTTACAGAAGGCCGAGGGATGCGATGAAATAAAATATTTCGATGCTACTATCAAGGTAATTGAAAGGGCAAGAGATGGTCAAATCCGTAGCCCTCAAAATCATCCTGGAAGCCATGCGGGAGTGGATTGGAATCTTAGACATACTAGATAATATAATTAAAACATCAAGAGGAAAGATCACCACCCTGGAATCAAACATACCACCATTGCAGCTACTCTAAGGGTATAACCCTTCCTGAGTCGTCTCTGATCACACTATATGACACCATCTTCCGAAGAAATTTGAGGCATGGAACTGTGTAGATGATAAGAGATATATGATTGAATTCTGAAAAGTGTTGAAAGTCTTTCATAGACAACCATGACTGTGTGGTTCAAGAAATTAGTTCAATAAGGGGTACTCTTAGTAGGAAAACATGAATCTTTGTTCTGGTTATCCACACCAGAAAATCGCCAACCACCGGGGCACAAATGTGAAATACCAACGGGGGTTCACCCGCTTCTACACAACCCAGTCTCTAGATGTGTAGTGCATGGGTTTTTACATCCCAGCAACATCCCTTGGACACTCCTGGCTATAGTCATGACCTTCGAAGTTACATCTCACATTGGCGGCAGAACTATTGGAGCAAATTCTCGAACTAGGACCAGCTGGGACCAAAGCCTTCGATGCCACCTCCAGGATCTCCACTTGGTTGTTTGTTCATGGGAAAGGAGAATTCAAGTGCACACTCAGCTGCATGGTTTGTGGGAAAACCCTTCTCATCAAAGAAAGAGAGCAGTACAAGGATGATAAGCTTCTTAAGTCATTTATCATCACTAAGTGTAGGACCACCTTCTTCCCAATTTCCTCCTATAACAGTGTTACCCGACGAAGGAGGGGTTAGAAAAATTAGTCGAGAAATGGATCGCCAGCTGAACAAGGAGACCCAAAATATGTTCGAAGTAGCCTGTGGTGGAAATTAACCATCATCATGTGGGAATCACTTTCATGAAGCAGGATGGTAGAGGGCTCTGTGCTTTCAGTCTGCTTCATCATGCTTCATATCTCCATGATGTTGTTTATATTTGTAAAACGTGGTGATAGTCCACTCCCTATACAGTTAGTGCATGATAGTGACTTGTAACACTTTTCTGTTCGGTAGTCTTAGCATTAGAATAGTATAAATACACTACCAATAGAGGGAGGAAGGAGTGAGTTGATTGGATTAGGAAACATTCTAGGGCTGAGGCTCTCCATTGTAAATAAGTTTGATGCATGTGTTATGAATAAAATATGTAAAGCAAGAGTTGTTTATCATAGCAGAGATTCATGTGTCATTGCTTTTCCCACTATGTATCTTCTTTTACGTGCAATGTGTTTCCTGTTTTCACTCCAGTCTATTAATTGCTTTTCATGTCTGTAAATTAGGGTATAGTAGTTAGGAATTCATACTTGTTATGCTCTGGATGTTGTTCCAGACATTTATCAATTGTTCTTCTAAAGTTGCGTGGAATTCATCTTGCTGGTGCTCCATGCAATGGACTGTTCTCTCTCTCATCCTCCAATCGCCCACTAAAAATATCTTGATTGGGAGATCAATGGCTACCTTGCCTCTGTTTGCTTCTCGACACCTTCCTTTTCTCTTGCAATCATTCATCATGTAGGTTCTTGACTCCATTTCCAATGGCTCCTGCCTCGATAATCCCACCTTGCATCTCACCCTTACACACTTTGTTCCATTCAGGGTCCTGGCCCCCTGATCATGCCTATTGAAAATCCTATGTGGAGTAGACTTTGGTGATACACGAGATTGAAAATCTTATGCAGAGTAGACTCTGGTCACAAACAAGAGATCCCTCTCTGACTGCACAAGGTCGGAGGCATAGTCTAAAGTGGTTTTGTTGTTACCCGGGAGGGCTCAATTTCGGTGCTAACAAAGCCACCTGCTCTTGTTCCATTTTCTTGGAGAACATGACCATTAAAATAGGGAAGTTTCCTTCTACAAAAGCTAGAAGTAGTTTGAGGATGCTTCCAAGAGTCAATATGCTCTCAACCCAGGCTATTCCACCAAGTGGCAAGTAGACACTCATTTAACAGCCTCCTTAAGCTGTTGTCTCATCTTTTATTTATTAATTAATAAAATATTCAGCAATTAAATATAATTATCGTTGACCCCACGTGGTCAATAATTACAAAATTTATAATAAAATTAAAACATAATGTCTTCCCAAACATAAAATGTTTTTGCCAATCTGGGGTATGTGACATACACACCCCCTTAAATATAACATTGTCCTCGATGTTATTTTATTCATAGTCCTCAAAGTTTCCCCGGAACAAAATTGGATATGCTGCCCGCATATGACTTTCCAATTCCCAGGTGGCTTCTTCTAGACTAAGGTGCTTCCATTGCACCTTCACCTGTCCCACTAGTACAAGTGATCAATTTTGCCATGGCAAAACGTGGCGATATCCACGGAAAAGCGTGGATATTGCCACGTCTAAGTGTTTTTTTTTCCGTGAAAACAATTCTGTCGCAATAGAGATGACCCCTAATTTTCGTTACAAGAGCGACAATGTTCTATATTTCGTTAGATGTCTAAGCCGTCGCTATATCCACGCCTGGCCGTCTCTGTATCCACGCCTGGCCATCGCTGTATCCACGCTCTATATAAGGTTTAAAAAAAAATGCAAACCCAGGAATAAGACGTTGCTATAGCCACGCATTTCCATCTCTGTATCCACGCCTGGCCATCGATGTATCCACGCTTTGTATAAGTTTTTTTTATAAAAAAAATGCGAACCCTAGGAATAGCGATGGGGATGTTATACCTGCGATAGGAAAACTAGGAAAAGTTCCATGTCATGCTGTTGCTATAGCGACGCTCTGTATAGGTTTTAAAAAATATATATATATAGCGATGCCCTGTTAGAATTTCAACCCGTCTTGCTGCTGCTACAGCCCTACCATTCTACTTGAACTATCCCTAAAGACTAACCCCTCACCATTGCCTACCCTACCATTTATCTCCTAGGCTAGAACCCTCTCATCCTAGCCTAAAAACTCCCTAATGCTAGCACTCTAACACTTACCCCTATCAGAAACAAGGTCTTTGGCCCTCTTGTTTTCAGACTGTCATGCCATTTAGGGAAGCTTTAAACTACTTGTACCTTGGCTCACCCTAAGCCTAAACCATTTCCTAACTTCCTTACTAACCTAAAGTTTCTAATTCCTCTCATCCTAGCCCTCCATCCATCATACTATAGGTACTTTGGCTTCTCACATTATAGTCTGAATTATCATTTGGCTTATGGTTTTTCATTATTAAAAAGTTCCACCAGGCCTTCACATGTCCCAAGGGTAGACAAGTTATTTGAATGTCCTCGATCAATCCCAATCACCATAAATTATCCCTAGTCAATCATCACATCCATCATTAAAAGTTAAGTACGTGGAAGAGTCCACATCCATCATTAAAAGTTAAGTAGTTCTCATCTTGTAAGTAGTTCTCGTCAACAAAATGCCAAAATATTATTAAGATAAGCAACCCCCTTAATGCAAGCAGCCCCTCTTCTAAGGATGCTGTTGGATGACATCGGCAGACTCTGGAAAAGTCCATTCAAAAAGTATTGTAAAACCACAGTCATATAGCATCAAGGTATCAACCAACCTTAAACATTGATTATGAATCAAGTGAGGCAAAGCTCCTTGCAAAATTTACCAGTTTCTCTCTTTTGTGAGCCCCTACCATCTTATCTTCCATATATATTTTTCTATGCTTATTACCTTTTACTTCATCATAATTTTCTCTTTTAATCAATTAATCGAGTTCGTCATAAAGATAATATTTGTTATGTTATTTAGAGAGCATGAGCCTTTTTGAAGCCCATTCATGAAATTATAGATAATCCCTATCTACAGCTTATTTTTCCTACTGTATCTTCAACGCCCAACCCATCAGCCTTCATTATCCTATATGGTCCATCTCTTATTTAGACATGCTGCGATTGGTAGATTTGGTCATCTTTTTGGATATAGCTCTTTACTATTTAGTCATGTAATACATAAAAGGTTTTCCATAACACCATTTCCAATCCTTCCAAGCTGGTCCCTGGCCATCCAAATTTACCTTGAACAGAATCAAATCAAAAATAACCTTGCAAAGTTCTAGAAAAGTTTGCCTGTCTGCCTAGAAAAGCTTGCTTGTCTGTTGTTGGAAATCTTTATGTAAGATTGGTTTCTCTTTAATTCAACCACTGTCTCATCTCCTTATCCCACAAGTCTCCCTAAGGGTGGAAACTGCTCTTGGCTAACCTCTTTCATAATAAAAAAAGGAATTAAACCAATCCAA
Source organism: Pseudotsuga menziesii (assembly GCA_001517045.1). Lineage (NCBI taxonomy): Eukaryota > Viridiplantae > Streptophyta > Pinopsida > Pinales > Pinaceae > Pseudotsuga > Pseudotsuga menziesii. Next base: position 38,947 of record LPNX010183147.1, read on the forward strand.
CCCCTCTTACAGAAGGTTGTTCAGTTGTCTTGCATAAATACTCAAAACCATTCTATTTTACATATCGACATTTTTTGTCATAACTAAATGAGCTATTTTGGATGTGAACTCATTATTTTGTTGAGTAATAGGCAAAGTCATGATCCTAGGCTAGGCCCTTTGGATATGAATTGTTTCATTGTACAAGGTCACTTGTGTTAAATAAGGCCTTATTAGAGTAACAGTGAACGGTCACTTGCATCAAAAGTTTGTACATTCACCACTAGTGGAAGCAACTTTATGGAACAACATTGGTACTTCTGCTACACTTGCAATCTGACTGTTTCTAAAGGGTGTTGTTCTATTTGTGCCAGGGTGTGCCACAGGGGTCACAGAGTTGTTTACTCTCGTTTAAGCCGTTTCTTTTGTGATTGTGGAGCAGGAGGGGTAAGAGGGACAAGCTGCCTCTGCTTTCTGAGATTTCTGGAAAAGGGAATAATGTTTCAATAATGTATACATCTCTCTATAGAGTCAAAATTTAAATTTAAAAAAGTAACACTTCATCTGTCTAATACAAGGATACTCAAATACCATCTTGTCACTTCCAGAATCAAAGCTTCAATTATAAAAGTTTAACCACAATAATTACTTGGAAAAGAGGAATAGAAACATTTGTCCTTTTAGCTTGGGGATTCTTCATATAATGGGACTCATCAGCAATGACAATCTGTAGAAAATATAACAAAGCAGAAACCAAAGGAGTTACATACGTATATCACATTTGCAATGCATAAAGAGAATTGGCATATGCATAATCCAACTAAGTTTTACATGCTGCTAGCTTAAAACACTTCAAAATTATTATTCTGCATAAGAAATATTTCGATCTCACTAATTGAACATCATCAAATGTTAAAGCTTACTTAATGGTTCATAAGTTATAACTAATGTAATCTATAATAATAAAAGGTTTGACTTCTTTAGAAATCAAATAGGGTTTTACATAAACATGTTGCAACCAAAACATGAACTAGAAAGAACAATCTTGGAGGAATTTGAGTTTATGGGTACACTGTTAAAAAGTGAATACAAAAATACACAGGGGTATGTGAACTATTATAAATTGATTCATTCAATACAACAAATGAAATCCCCTTATATTTCATTCATAGAGTGGTTGTACGACCTATTTTACCGGCAATCGTAAATACCACATCCTCGAACCAATGAAATGTAACTGTACAGGAAGACATCATACCAACATGTAGATGGTACTACAGCTAAGAAAATTATGTGTTACAATCTCTTACCTCTCTAAAATTCTAAATAAGGGGGAGGTGACCACTTGAAAGTATACATGAAGATATAAGATATGCTAATATTTATATACTTGATAATAGCATATCTCAAATTGTTACAAATTAGTTCCTCCTAAGACATTATATTAGAAGATAAAATAATAATTAGAATAGATATCAATAGTAAATAATAAATATCACATCCATGAAAAAATCAAAATGATAATACCGAAACAAAATAGAAAATCAGATATAATAAAAGCCATATATCCAACTACTCCAACTACTTTATACTTGAAATGAAGCAACTACACGAAAACACTGACCAATATTCTTGTACAATTCCCCTTGGACAAATCATCAAGAAGATTGAATTTGAGTCTTTCCCCAATTATTTCGACATTTTACACTCCAATCATAACCAGAGAGATTCACCTCAATACACACCAAGACAGTCATTTTAAAGGCACAACAGAGAGATTCACCTCAATACAGACCAAGACAGTCATTTAAAGGCACGACAGAACACGGGAACTAAGATGGAGAGTATTCCCGTATGTGTATAGATAGAAAGATACATGGATGGATGGGTATAAATTTTATGTATGTATAAGCTACAGTAAAACATAAGCATCCAACCAAATATGACTACTTGCAGAAAGTTAATACATTCATGAAAAGAAATTTGCAACTATAGATGAAGGAGGAAACACTGGGCACTACATATGCATTGAAGACACAAAGATCATCTCAAAGATAGACCACTATGGAGAAAGGAAGATATGGGAGGCTATAGAGACTGAACTGAATCATAATAATATTGACAGAGATGAGGGATGGAAAACTAGAGAAGCTTGAAAGCTTATAAAAACATGAAATATAATAAATGATAATTGACTCCAACAATGAGCATTAAGGTCAGCCTATAGGGTTTGATTATTACATGTTGGATTTATTATTAATATGAGGACTAAACAACATTATATTCTGAGCCTATTTGACTCCTGAAGATGGTCTCGGCTTTGGGATTGAAACGTCAAGAATTTTCTTAACATCTTAAAGCAGTTTTCCTTCTTTCTTTCCAAATATTGGCTGCATATAATGAACAACCTGAAGGAAACCTCTTGTTGAACTATCATATTATGTGGAAAAAAGAGCACATAGCAAATTAGATGGTGCAGTTACCTTAAAATCACTGTTGACCAATATCTCTTGTATCTTGGATACAAGCTCATATGATATTATGTTGAAAACACCATCAAGCTGAATAGTCTGTTTACTAGATGTTTGTACAATATTGAAGTTCCCAATTTTTTATCCTGACCACTGTGACATCACAACCTAGACATCAATGTGCCCTGTTAGATCAAGGTAATATAAGACCAAATCCAGAGAAAATGCTAAAAGACATGCAGAAAAATAATGAGCGGTTCAAATCTTCAACGATCACATGTTCTAAACATTAAAACTAATTATGAACAAAAATACAGACACATTTGAACAATCGCACCAATTTTTTGTGTTATATCAATAAAATATTAAAAAATTATAATGAGATTCCTAATGATCTCAAACATGGAAATAAATGCTAGCCCAAACTCAATTTGTCTATTCTGAAATGAAAGTTGATCCAGAAATAATTTAATAAACCTTCATCTTTTTGGATCCAACTCTTAGTACACCACGTTACATATATAAGCATGCTTTAACCTTCATTTTCACAAAGCATGCTTTAACCTGTTACATGAACTTGTTATGAGGCGTGCCTTATCCATTGAACTTGAAGAACACATAGTAAATCAAGTTCTGAAGGTAGAGAATGGGAGGTTTTCTTATACTGATGATGCTCTTGTTCTTGTAGCTCGCATTCTTATTATAAGGACATCCACAGGGTCCATTTTGGGACATGACTCCTTAAGACTCAAAATCTGCAAAGGCTACACTAGTTTTATTGTTGAGAAAGTGAAAGCTACATATTCAGGGTGCTTAAATATCCAAGAAGTTTGTGCAAGTATTCCATCCCTATTTCATTTGGAAGTTATTCTCATGGATTTTTCATTATTCAAATGCATTTGAAAAAATCAAAATGGCAGAGAATATTTTTTTCTACCCTCAGCAATGTAAGTTGTCCTCCAGTGGAACTTAACAGCACACAATTGGTTGGCTGGTCTTTGATAATTTCAAGACTGATGTTGATTCTTCGGCACATGATTCTCCACTCTACAACCTTCCCATCCTGGTTGATGTTCAATATAAGAAATAAGTTAATACAGATTACACAAGGAGGAACTTTTCAGCTTCCCACGAGAACAGGCTATTTAGAATCATGGGTATATCATGTGGTACAAAGTGTTATAAATGTGAATGAGGGAGTCACATAAGAGCATGGAATGGCTGATCTCTTTCAGCAACTGATTGACGTTAGTGGGGTTCATAACTGGGGTATTGTAGAACACAAAGTTCTTCAAGAGAGGACACATTTTCGATAGAGCAGACATCTAAAGATACTTCATTACTCACACTTTGTGAGCAGTTAGTTTTTTGTGTATTGAAGGATGGGAAATCAAGCGTTTTGCTGAAAATATTGACATCCCTTTTGAGCATGCATGTCGGGGCACTGTGAAAAGCTGTGCTTTTTGTTCTTGATGGAAAAGAATGTGAAGATGATGCACTATTTTCACTAAATTTGCTGCTTCAAGCAGGTTATGACAAGTCAAAGCACGTTACAACATTATGTTTTTATTTTGAGTTGGCCAATTAAGGAAAGATATAAACCTTGAATGAGTTGGTGGTGCAATGATTATGATCTTCTACAAGGGCCCTGTAGTCCTCGCAAAGCCTAATGGGCATATACTCAGCACATGGATGTTCGGGGCCATAATGGTGTTTGTGGGCTATTTATTTCTGTCTGGCTGGGTTACTTTTCAGGTGTTTATCCCTCCCTTGAACATATGTACATAGATAGATAGAAAAACCACCACAGAGGAGAGTGAAAATATAACATATTATCATTGACAGATTTTATATTGTTTTGATTACAGGCTCTAGTGCTGAGTAAATATCCAGCTCAACTCTCATTAACAGCAATCATGTTATTCAAGGGAGGCCTTTGTGAGGTCATAATTAGAGGATATAACATAGGAACCTCCTGCAGATTCAGCACCAATTGAAGCTAATGGGAGCAATGGCTCGGATTTAGCAGCTCCTGGAACAAAGTTGAATGCATTACAGTTATCAACCATTGAGTTTTACTAGGCCTGGAAAGTGTCCTTTGGACAGTCACATGGTTACCTTTGACTGGCCTTGAAAATTCAGATATGTTTGGACAGTCACATGGTTACCTTTGCTGGGTTTATCTTTTCCATTTGCTAGAAGTTGTTCTCGACATACTCAGACTTGGCTCTTCACACACAAATTTGATAAACTCGTCATTAGCTCTGATCTTTTATATGACTAGACTAGCTAATTTTTGGCCTCAAGTTTAAAAAAACTCTAGTAATAGTAATAGTTTCAGGAATCTATTCCATTTGGAGCATATTTTCCAAGAATATAACATTAAAATCTCTAATACCCAGCTGGAAGAATGGGAA
>LPNX010183167.1:0-13432 GCA_001517045.1 Pseudotsuga menziesii
TAATTATTTGAAGATAAAATAACTTTAATTATTTGAAAATAAAATAACTGGAATCAAAATAAATCTCAAACAAGTCCCTACACATAATTAAAAGTGAACAAGTTAAGACAAACATCCATGGAATCTATTGGTTTATTGGCTTAAAATAACCTTAATGTTTTTGTTTAGTTAAAACAGTAAATGGACATGAAGAACTTTCTTATACCAAGTGGTTGCAAGTCTTATTCTTTGTTTTTGTTTCATTAAAATATTAATTGGATATGAAGAACTTTCTTGAATACTTATTCTTTGTTCAGATCAATAGATTTCATTATCTCAAAAACTAAACCTTCAGTTGTTAGCAAGATGATGATGATGAGGATGAGGGTGATGGTGATGATGAGGAGGATGATGACTATGATGATGATGATGAGGATGAGGGTGATGGTGATGATGATGAGGATGAGGGTGATGGTGACGATGATGATGATGAGGATGAGGGTGATGATGAAGATGATGGTGAACAATGATGGTGATGATGAGGAGGATTATGACTATGATGATCTGATGATGAGGATGAGGGTGATGGTGATGATGAGGATGAGGGATGATGATGATGATGATGATGACGAGGATGGTGATGATGATGATGATGAGGATGAGGGTGATGGTGATGATGAGGATGAGGGATGATGATGATGATGATGATGACGAGGATGGTGATGATGATGATGATGAGGACGAGGACGGTGATGATGAGGAGGATGATGACAATGATGAAGATGATGGTGAACAATGATGGTGACGATGAGGAGGATGATGACAATGATGATGATGATGAGGATGAGGGTGATGATGATGAGGAGGAGGAGGATGATGATGATGATGATGATGATGATGATGAGGGTGATGATGATGAGGATGAGGATTATGATGATGATGAGGATGAGGATGAGGATGTTGATAATGTTTAGGATGAGGGTGTCGATGAAGACGATGAGGATGAGGACGATGATGAGGAGGAGAAGGAGGAGGATGAGGGTGATGATGAGGATGAGGATGAGGATGTTGATGATGTTGAGGATGAGGAGGAGGAGGAGGAGGATGAGGGTGATGATTATGATGAGGATGGAGATGTTGATGATGTTGAGGATGAGGGTGTCAATGAAGACGATGAGGATGAGGATGACGAGGAGGAGGAGGAGGAGGAGGAGGAGGGTGATGATGATGATGAGGATGAGGGTGATGAGGATGAGGATGAGGATTATGATGATGATGATGATGAGGATGATGATTATGATGATAATGAGGATGAGAATGAGGATGTTGATGATGTTGAGGATGAGGCTGTCGATGAAGATGATGACCATGATGATGATGACAATGATGATGATGATGATGATGATGATGATGATGACCATGATGATGATGATGAGGATAAGGGTGATGAACGATGATGATTATGAGGGTGATGAGGATGAGGATGATGACCATGATGACGATGACCATGATGATGATGATGACCATGATGACCATGATGATGATGATGACCATGATGACCATGACCATGATGATGATGATGACCATGATGACCATGATGATGATGATGACAATGATGATGATGACAATGATGATGAGGTTGAGGATGAGGGTGTCGATGAAGATGATGACCATGATGATGATGACAATGATGCATCTGATCATGATGATGATGATGATGAGGGTGATGAACGTGATGATGATGAGGGTGATGATTATGATGATGATGATGATGAGGATGCTGATGATGTTGAGGATGAGGCTGTTGATGAACATGATCTGACCATGATGATGATGATGACCATGATGATGATGATGAGGATGAGGGTGATGAACTATGATGATGATGATGAGGATGAGGGTGATGAACAATGACGATGAGGATCGAGGTTGATGATGATGAGGATGAGGGTGATGATGAAGATGATGATGAGGATGATGGTGATAAATGTGATGATGATGAGGATGATTATTATGATGATGATGATGAGGAGGATGATGATGATGTTGAGGATGAGGCTGTCGATGAAGATGATCTGACCATGATGATGATGATGACCATGATGATGATGACAATGATGATGATGATGACGATGATGATGACCATGATGATGATGATGAGGATGAGGGTGATGAACGATGATGATTATGAGGGTGATGAGGATGAGGATGATGAGGGTGATGAACGATGATGATTATGAGGGTGATGAGGATGAGGATGATGAGGGTGATGAACGTGATGATGATGACCATGATGACGATGACCATGATGATAATGATGACCATGATGATGATGATGACCGTGATGATGATGATGATGACCATGATGATGATGATGAGGATGAGGGTGATGAACGATGATGATGATGATGAGGATGAGTGTGATGAACAATGATGATGAGGATCGAGGTTGATGATGATGAGGATGAGGGTGATGATGAAGATGATGATGAGGATGATGATTATGATGATGATGACGAGGAGGATGATGATGATGTTGAGGATGAGGCTGTCGATGGAGATGATCTGACCATGATGATGGTGATGACCATGATGATGATGACAATGATGATGATGATGATGATGATGATGACCATGATGATGATGATGAGGATGAGGGTGAAGAACGATGATGATTATGAGGGTGATGAGGATGAGGATGATGAGGGTTATGAACCTGATGATGATGACCATGATGATGACCATGATGATGATGACCATGATGATGACCATGATGATGATGACCATGATGATGATGATGACCATGATGACCATGATGATGATGATGACCATGATGACGATGATGATGATGATGACAATGATGATGATGACAATGATGATGATGTTGAGGATGAGGGTGTCAATGAAGATGATGACCATGATGATGATGACAATGATGCATGACCATGATATGATGATGATGATGAGGGTGATGAACGTGATGATGAGGATGATGATTATGATGATGATGATGATGAGGATGATGATGATGTTGAGGACGAGGCTGTCGATGAAGATGATCTGACCATGATGATGATGATGACCATGATGATGATGATGAGGATGATGGTGATGAACGACGATAATGATGATGAGGATGAGCGTGATGAACAATGATGATGAGGATCGAGGTTGATGATGATGAGGATCAGGGTTATGATGAAGATGATGATGAGGATGATGATTATGATGATGATGAGGATGAGGATGATGATGATGTTGAGGATGAGGCTGTTAATGAAGATGATCTGACCATGATGATGATGATGACCATTATGATGATGACAATGATGACGATGATGATGATGATTATGACCATGATGATGATGATGAGGATGAGGTTGATGAACAATGATGATTATGAGGGTGATGAGGATGAGGATGATGAGGGTGATGAACGTGATGATGATGACCATGATGACGATGACCATGATGATGATGATGACCATGATGACCATGATGATGATGATGACAATGATGATGATGTTGAGGATGAGGGTGTCGATGAAGATGATGACCATGATGATGATGACAATGATGCATCTGATGATTATGATGATGATGATGAGGGTGATGAACGTGATAATGATGAGGATGATGATTATGATGATGATGATGATGATGAGGATGCTGATGATGTTGAGGATGAGGCTGTCGATGAAGATGATCTGACCATGATGATGATGATGACCATGATGATGATGATGAGGATGCTGATGATGTTGAGGATGAGGCTGTCGATGAAGATGATCTGACCATGATGATGATGATGACCATGATGATGATGATGATGACCATGATGATGATGATTAGGATGAGGGTGATGAACGATGATGATGATGAGGAGGATGAGGGTGATCAACAATGATTATGAGGATCGAGGTTGATGATGATGAGGATGAGGGTGATGATGAAGATGATGATAAGGATGATGATTATGATGATGATGATGATGATGAGGATGAGGATGTTAAGGATGAGGCTATCGATGAAGATGATCTGACCATGATGATGATGACAATGATGATGATGATGATGATGATGATGATGATGACCATGATGATGATGATGAGGATGAGGGTGATGAACGATGATGATTATGAGGGTGATGAGGATGAGGATGATGAGGGTGATGAACGTGATGATGATGACCATGATGACGATGACGATCATGATAATGATGACCATGATGACCATGATGATGATGATGACCATGATGGCGATGACCATGATGATGATGATGACCATGATGACCATGATGATGATGATGAAAATGATGATGATGACAATGATGATGATGTTGAGGATGAGGGTGCCGATGAAGATGATGACCATGATGATGATGACAATGATGCATCTGATGATGATGATGATGATGATGAGGGTGATGAACGTGATGATGAGGATGATGATTATGATGATGATGATGATGAGGATGTTGATGATGTTGAGGATGAGGATGTCGATGAAGATGATCTGACCATGATGATGATGATGACCGTGATGATGATGATGAGGATGAGGGTGATGAACGATGATGATGATGATGAGGATGAGGGTGATGAACAATGATGATGAGGATCGAGGTTGATGATGATGAGGATGAGGGTGATGAACAATGATGATGAGGATCGAGGTTGATGATGATGAGGATGAGGGTGATGATGAAGATGATGATGAGGATGATGGTGATGAACGTGATGATGAGGAGGATGATGATTATGATGATGATGAGGATGAGGATGATGATGATGTTGAGGATGAGGCTGTCGATGAAGTTGATCTGACCATGATGATGATGATGACCATGATGATGATGACAATGATGATGATGATGATGATGATGATGACCATGATGATGATGATGAGGATGAGGGTGATGAACGATGATGATTATGAGGGTGATGAGGATGAGGATGATGAGGGTGATGAACGTGATGATGATGACCATGATGATGATGACCATGATGATGATGATGACCATGATGACCATGATGATGATGATGACCATGATGACGATGACCATGATGACGATGATGACCATGATGACCATGATGATGATGATGACAATGATGATGATGACAATGAGGATGATGTTGAGGATGAGGGTGTCGATGAAGATGATGACCATGATGATGATGACAATGATGCATCTGATGATGATGATGATGATGATGAGGGTGATGAACGTGATGATGATGAGGATGATGATTATGATGATGATGAGGAGGAGTATGCTGATGATGTTTAGGATGAGGTTATCGATGAAGATGATCTAACCATGATGATGATGATGACCATGATGATGATGATGAGGATGAGGGTGATGAACAATGATGATGAGGATCGAGGTTGATGATGATGAGGATGAGGGTGATGATGAAGATGATGATGAGGATGATGATTATGATGATGATGATGATGATGTTGAGGATGACGCATTCGATGAAGATGATCTGACCTTGATGATGATGATGACCATGATGATGATGACAATGATGATGATGATGATAATGATGATGATGACAATGATGATGATGATGAGGATGAGGGTGATGAACGATGATGATTATGAGGGTGATGAGGATGAGGATGATGAGGGCAATGAACGTGATGATGATGACCATGATGATGACCATGATGATGATGATGACCGTGATGACGATGGCCATGATGATGATGATGACCATGATGACCATGATGATGATGATGACAATGATGATGATGTTGAGGATGAGGTTGTCGATGAAGATGATGACCATGATGATGATGACAATGATGCATCTGATGATGATGATGATGATGAGGGTGATGAACGTGATGATGATGAGGATGATGATTATGATGATGATGATGATGAGGGTGATGAACGTGATGATGAGGATGATGATTATGATGATGATGATGATGAGGATGCTGATGATGTTGAGGATGAGGCTGTCGATGAAGATGATCTGACCATGATGATGATGATGACCATGATGATGATGACAATGATGCATCTGATGATGATGATGATGATGAGGGTGATGAACGTGATGATGATGAGGATGATGATTATGATGATGATGATGATGAGGATGATGATGATGTTGAGGATGAGGCTGTCGATGAAGATGATCTGACCATGATGATGATGATGACCATGATGATGATGACAATGATGATGATGATGACAATGATGATGATGATGATGATGATGATGACCATGATGATGATGATGAGGATGAGGGTGATGAACGATGATGATTATGAGGGTGATGAGGATAAGGATGATGAGTGTGATGAATGTGATGATGATGACCATGATGATGACCATGATGACGATGACCATGATGATGATGATGACCATGATGACCATGATGATGATGATGACCATGATGACGATGACGATGATGATGATGATGACCATGATGACGATGACGATGATGATGATGATGACCATGATGACGATGACGATGATGATGATGATGACCATGATGACGATGACGATGATGATGATGATGACCATGATGACCATGATGATGATGACAATGATGCATCTGATGATGATGATGATGATGATGAGGGTGATGAACGTGATGATGATGAGGATGATGATTATGATGATGATGATGATGAGGATGCTGATGATGTTGAGGATAAGGCTGTCGATGAAGATGATCTGACCATGATGATGATGATGATGATGATGATGATGATGATGACCATGATGATGAGGACGAGGATGAGGGTGATGAACGATGATGATGATGATGAGGATGAAGGTGATGAACAATGATGATGAGGATCGAGGTTGATGACGATGAGGATGAGGGTGATGATGAGGATGATGGTGATGAACATGATGATGATGAGGATGATGATTGTGATGATGATGATGATGATGAGGATGATGATGATGTTGAGGATGAGGCTGTCGATGAAGATGATCTGATCATGATGATGATGATGACCATGATGATGACGATGATGAGGAGGATGAGGGTGATGAACGATGAGGATGATGAGGATGATGATTATGATGAGGATGATGATGAGGATGCTAATGATGTTGAGGATGAGGCTGTCGATGAAGATGATCTAACCATGATGATGATGATGACCATGATGACCATGATGATGACGATGATGACCATGATGATTATGATGAGGATGAGGGTCATGAACGATGATGATGATGATGAGGATGAGGGTGATGAACAATGATGATGAGGATCGAGGTTGATGATGATGAGGATGAGGGTGATGATGAAGATGATGTTGAGGATGATGGTGATAATGAGGAGGATGATCAGTATGATGATGATGATGAGGAGGAGGGTGATGATGAGGAGGAAGAGGATGGTGATGATGACCATGATGAAGCTAATGAGGATGAGGGTGATGACGATGATGATGATGATGAGGATGAGGATGATGATGAGGATGATGATGAGGATGATGATGATGAAGATGATGAGGATGAGGATGAGGATGAGGATGAGGGTGATGATGACCATGATGATGATGATGATGATGATGATGATGATGAGGATGATGATGATGAAGATGATGAGGATGAGGATGAGGATGAGGGTGATGATGACCATGATGATGATGATGATGATGATGATGATGATGATGAGGGTGATGAACGTGATGATGATGAGGATGAGGATTAGGATGATGATGATGATGATGAGGATGCTGATGATGTTGAGGATGAGGGTGTCGATGAAGATGATGACCATGATGATGATGATGATGAGGAGGAGGAGGAGGAGGAGGAGGAGGATGAGGGTGATGAACGTGATGATGATGAGGATGAGGATTATGATGATGATGAGGATGCTGATGATGTTGAGGATGACAATGATGATGATGATGACCATGATGATGATGACAATGATGATGATCATGATGATCATGATGATGATGATGAGGATGACGGTGATGAACGGTGATGATGAGGATCGAGGTTGATGATGATGAGGATGAGGGTGATGATGATGATGAGGATGAGGGTGACGATGAAGATGATGATGAGGTTGATGGTGATGATGAGGAGGATGATGAATATGATGATGAGGATGATGATGAGGCTGTCGATGAAGATGATGATGATGGTGAGGATGAGCGTGATGAATAATGCTGATGAGGGTGACGATGAGGATGAGGATGAGGGTGATGATGAAGATGATGATGAGGATGATGGTGATGATGAGGATGATGATGAGTATGATGATGATGATGAGGGTGATGAGGATGATGATGATGATGATGGTGATGAGGATGAGGGTGATGATGATGATGATGATGACCATGATGATCATGATTAGGATGAGGATGATGATGATGATGATGATGATGAGGGTGAGGGTGATGATGATGATGAGGTTGACGATGATGATGATGAGGATAAGGATGAGGATGATGATGATGATGACCATGATGAAGTTGATGAGGATGAGGGTGATGCTGATGATGATGAGGAGGAGGATGAGGATGATGAGGAGGAGGAGGAGGATGAGGATGATGGCATGATGACATCTGATGATGATGATGATGACGATGATGACCATGACGATGCTGATGATGATGAGGGTGACAATGATGATGATGAAGATGAGGATGAGGGTGATGATGATGATGAAGCTGATGAGGGTGATGGTGATGACGATGATGATGAACAATGATGATGATGAGGAGGAGGAGGAGGATGATGACTATATGATGATGATGATGAAGATGAGGATGAGGGTGATGATGATGATGATGAGGATGAGGGTGGTGATGATGATGAGGATGAGGGTGGTGAACAATGATGCGTTAGGACAAAAAAAATTAGTTTAAATTTACCTATATAGCACCATTAGAATTTACCTAGTTCAATTATGCTAGAAACATTAAAGAACTTCCATGAAATAATCTATAGTGGGAACCCACCACCCATACAACTTCGAAGTAGCTAGTGACATTGTGAATCTAGAATCCATACCACATAAATTAGCTCTGAATGTAATTCTATGTATCACATATGTGATATAACGCATATGCGATATGAATAATCCATAACGCATATGCGATATAGCTTATCCATATTGCATATATGTGTTATATCGCATATGCGATATGGATAAGCTATATCGCATATGTGTTATATCGCTTATGCGTTATTTGAAAATTTAAATAATTGGAGGGATTAAGGTTTGGCATTAGGTTTGGAAGCAGCTTCAGAATACCGAACCTATTGGCTAGGACAAATCAACCAGGGCTATTGCTTGTATTTTAGAACTCTATCAATATGCTCAAATTAGATCCCGTGTTTTGATATGACATACACAATATTTTTTTATGAAAATGTACGATATTGTAGAGTACAAAATGACGATTATGAATATATAATTTTTTCCTTCAAAACTATGTTTTATTTATTTATAATTATTTTTCTAAATGACACATGTTAGTTTTCAAAAATACATACATCGATTGTTTGTTATATAACTTTTGATTTCCATCACCATTTCCCATGAAAACTATATGGTGCACTAGACGAGATCAAGCTCTGTGATCTTATATTAACAAATCAAGGATTTCATTAATTTTTTCCCCTAAAGTGTTGCACCCGCACATAAGGTTTTAATTTCAAGCTTTTCTGACTTCAATAATTAATAATAATAAAAATAATTCATGAAAAAATCCGAATAAATAGTGTTGCATTAGGCCCATATGTCCTTTATACGTCTGCAATATTTTATCCCAAATGGACATCATTTACCTCAAAGATTGCTGCACCCACACAAACATATATGTTAAGATGTGCTAAAAATTTGAAGGCCTTGTTGCTTCCAAATCCTGATGCTCACAACATTCCATGTCTATTTAGATAAGTTAAATATGCATGGTTTTATGCTACTAGATATGCTCAAAATGATGTATCCTAGTAAAATTTGCTAGATACAACGTAAGGAAATATACATTTCCCCAATTTCTTACAATAATTGATATTCGTGTTATATCATTTAATGTATGGGAATTTATGCCCATACTTTTGGCTGAGACTCGAGGTTCAATGCATGCATATCTGATTAGTGATGAGATGCTATCATTTGATTCCGTATTACGCCTCGAGATGATGCCATGTTATGTATTCATGTTATTCCATGCCATGCCTAAGGATGTACTTTATGAATTGTGGCTTGGATTGATGGATGTATTGTAGGATATTTTTACATTACTTACCATCATTGTTTCTAATAAGTGCGTCTACTAGATATGCTTAATTAGATAATACTAAGTAGGTATTATTTGTGATATTTAGTCTAGGCCTTTATGTATCTCATCCTTCATTAAGTGGATATTTTGGATATTTATGTTTCTTTAATTAACCAACCAAATTATATTATCCAGTAATTTGGTTTACTAAATTAGTTGTATTATGATTGACAACCCTAAATTCACTGTGTTTATAGTGTATGTAGTGAACCAATTTTATTTCACCATGAATTCCCATTACAAATTGTATATTGTTTCCAAAATATTTCCTTTATATATATTCCATTCCTATTAGTGTGAAAACTAACAAATATGGTCACGTAGATTTGATTTTTCCCAAATCATAGATGAAGCATTTGGGACTCATAACAATATGCAAGATTCCATGTGTGTCATTGAAATAATTTAAAATGCAACATCAAAGTAGCATCGAAATACAAAATACATAATACTTGCATAGATATTGAACATCATTGTAGATTTCATCTATAGAAAAAACACTTCAAGTACACCATATGCATATGGCGATGTGGTTTCCATGATAAAATATACATAGAAAATAATAGACATGCTCAGGAATGTGCCAAGAAGGAAATTTAGGATCCCGAATCCATCTTCATTTTCTTTCTTGACATAGTTGAGCATGCCTATCTCTAGGATATGTATTCATCTCTATGGTCTACAAGTCAAAGAACAACTCTGGTGATCAACTATGAGCTCAATTTCAATAAGACAAGGATATTCACCTCCTTTGATAAGAGGTTGTGTCGTTGAATGAACATCCATCTCATTAACATCAATAGTTGAACTTGAGGGAGCATGCTTGGCTACTGGAAATGACTATCAAAAACCAATAATTTAAAATAGTTAGATGTTATATGATTGAATTAGTGATGAAATATATGAATTAACACGGTACAAATTTTTGAATCGTTACCTCTATGCGAGATGTTTCCATCTATGGTATAATAATGACTACTCTTGTCAAGTCTTGAGTCAAAATATCTCCATGCGATAATTATAAATATACATGATTTCAAACATTATAGAAATAGTTAAACATTTGCAAAGAAATGTAGAGTTTAAAAATAAATAACTATAATTTAAGGCTAGGAAAATTATTTGTCTTTTGTATCCCCACCCTTCATCTTTTAAGTAGTATATTGTCTAGTATACATATTTCTTTCCTCTCTCAATGGCTATAAACCCCAAGTTCTCAAGTAGTCAAATATATACATTTATTATAAAACTATGATTATCTAACAATGTAACATGTTTTCAAAAAAAAGCTCTTGTTGAGTTATGCTTGTGAACACAAGAAATAAAGTATCTACAATTGGGCCACCTCACTACTCTCATTTCTTAATGGGTGGAAACATCAAGTGTTCAAATAGTGAAATAGATGCATTTATTTCAAAATAAACATCAACTCACAATGTAAAATGTTCAAAAAATATACCCCTTTCTGATTTCTTCCTGTGAACTCAAACATTGAAGTCTTTATAGTGGGGGGAACCTAAGTGTTGTCCTCTCTCATTGGCTTCAAACATTGAGTGCTGAAATAGTAAAATAGATGCATTCTTTACAAAACTAACAATGTAACATGTTCAAAAAATATACCTCTTGCTGAGTTATGCCTATGAACTTAGGAATCAAATTATCTACGGTGGTGGGAACATGATAGATCTCCTCTCTCAATGTCCAAAAGCAAACACTGAGTTCTCAATTAGTGAAATTGATGCATTTATTTCAAAACTAACATTAATTAACAATTCAACATGTTCATAAGATATACCTCTTGGTGAGATTTTCCTATGAACTTAGGAACTTAAGTATTTATGGTGGGGGACACCTTATGTCTCTCCTCTCTCAATGAGTGCAAACTCCCAATGCTCAAATAGTCAAATAAATGCATTTATTACAAAACTAACATCAACTAACAATGTAACATGTTTAAAAATGATACCTCTTGTTGAGATATTCTTGTGAACTAAGGAATCATGGTCTCAATAGTGGTAGAACCGTCAATGTCCTCCTCTAATGGATATTGACAAAGTAATTATAAGAAAACAACATAAAATTATGATAAAACTAGATTTATATCTATGAAATGTAAGAAACAATTTTTTTTGAACAAAAGTTCCTGAAGTGTCATCTAAATACTTGTTTCCAAAAATGCATTTGAGAAAATCCATAACATATATGGCGAAATCAAGTGCAAGAATGAGAAGGAGCTCTAAGAGTGGATGGTACTCCTTCTCTAGTAGTTGATGGTCTTATCTAACTTGCAGCTGATGGTTCTTCATGGTTAGTAAAAACTTAATCTATTTGGCCACTAACCACAACAAAGGTGTCATGATGGACGATGGTATGGGTCAAATGTAGCAATGCATCATGTGTATCTCGAAGCAATTATTGTGAAAGTGGAAGTTATTCCCTAGGAATTGACCTACATGGTGCATGAGTTTGGGAATTTGTAACTCTATGCCTTGCACCGTTGGTTTTGGGGAGTCCCTAACCCAAGATTGTGGAATGGGACATACTGGAAATAGTTTATGTGCTTTTCCACTTAAAACATGGTATACATATTCCTATTGAAATAAAAAGGGACTTCCTTATTGTTTCAAGGGAAACATTGAACACAATCTACCATGTATCCATCTAGTTACCAATGAATGGTTGATAGGTACACCATTTAATGGAAATGTTCATATTGTTGGTGTTGGGAACTTGACCTATTATAGGGTATTTGAAAATGGAAAATGTGTCTTACTTTCTTATATTTATTATTTTTATGGTTTATTGGTCTAAGCCATTGCCATACTCCCATCATGGTCTCTCTGTATGATAAAATTCTATAGAAAACCTCATTTGCATGGTTGATTATGTTAATGATGGCATCAATGGTATCAACAAGAGAGTGATGAATTGGGTATCCACCCCTAAATATAGTTCTAATGGATCTGAGAAACACATTCTCGCTCAATATCTCGACATTGCAACCCATATACATAATCAAATATGCAAATTAGATATAGTTAGAAATATATGTTCAATAAAGTTAATAAATTAAATTATTTCATGTATTTCAAATTTCATAGGTAAACAAATATTCAGATCATGTACACATCATTTATCATATATGTGTGTAGATATA